>PITA01014420.1:0-46799 GCA_004023965.1 Spilogale gracilis
TATTACCCCTTATGCACCACAAGTAAGTGAAACCATGTGATACTTGACTTTCTCTACTTGGCTTATTTCACTCAGCATAATCTCTTCCAATCCAGTCCATGTTGCTACAAAAGTTGGATATTCATCCTTTCTGATGGAGGCATAGTATTCCATTGTATATATGTACCACATCTTCTTTATCCATTCATCTGTTGAAAGGCACCTTGGCTCTTTCCACAGTTTAGCGATTGTGGCAAGGGTGCTGCAATGAACATTGGGGTACATATGGCCCTGCTTTTCACTACATCTGTATCTTTGGGGTAAATGCCTAGTAGTGCAATTGCAGGGTCATAGGGTAGCTCTATTTTTAATTTTTTAAGGAATCTCCACGTTGTTTTCCAAAGCGGCTGCACCAACTTGCATTCCCACCAACAGTACAAGAGAGTTCCCCTTTCTCCACAGCCTCTCCAACACTTGTTTCCTGTCTTGTTAATTTTGGCCATTCTGACCTGTGTAAGATGTTATCTCAGTAGTATGGTTTTGATTTGAATTTTCCTGATAGCTAGTGACGATGAACATTTTTTCATGTGTCTGTTAGCCATTTGTATATCTTCTGTGGAGAAGTGCCTCTTGTCTCCTGCCCATTTTTTTGATGTGTTCTTCTTCTTTTTGGATGTTGAATTTGAGTAGTTCTTTATAGATCTTGGATATCAGCCCTTTGTCTGTAGTGTCATTTGCAAATATCCTCTCCCATTCCGTGGGTTGCCTCTTTGTTTTGTTGACTGTTTCCTTTGCTGTACAGAAGCTTTTTATTTTGGTGAAGTCCCAAAAGTTTATTTTTGCTTTTGTCTCCTTTGTCTTTGGAGACGTGTCTTGAAAGAAGTTGCTGTGGCCGATGTCAAAGAGGTTACTGCCTATGATCTTTTCCAGGATTTTGATGGATTCCTGCCTTATGTTGAGGTCTTTCATCCATTTCGAGTTTGCCTTTGTGTGTGCTGTAAGAGAATGGTCTAGTTTCATTCTTCTATATGTAGCTGTCCAATTTTCCCAGCACCATTTATTGAAGAGACTGTCCTTTCTCCACTGGATATTTTTTCCTGATTTGTCAAAGATGATTTGACCATAGATTTGTGGGTCCATATGTGGGCTCTCCACTCTGTTCCATTGGTCTACTTCTCTGTTTTTGTGCCAGTACCATGCTGTCTTGGTGATCACAGCTTTGTAATAAAGTCTGAAGTCAGGTAATGTGATGCTCCCAGCTTTGTTTTTCTTCTTCAGCAATTCCTTAGTGACTTGGGGTCTTTTTTGGTTCCATATAAATTTTAGGATTGTTTGTTCCAACGCTTTGACGAATGTTGGTGGAATTTTGATCGGAATGGCATTGAAAGTATAGATTGCTCTGGGCAGTATAGACATTTTGACAATGTTTATTCTTCCAATCCATGAGCATGGAATGGTCTTCCATCTTTTTGTGTCTTCTTCAATTTCTTTCATGAGTGTTCTGTAATTCCTCGAGTATAGATCCTTAACATCTTTGGTTAGGTTCATTCCTAAGTATCTTATGGTTTTTGGTGCTATCGTAAATGGAATCGATTCTCTGATTTCCCTTTATATATTTTCCTTGTTAGTGTATAAGAACACAACTGATTTCTGTGCATTGATTTTGTATCCTGCCACATTACCAAATTGTTGTATGAGTTTTAGTAGTTTGGGGGGTCGAGTCTTTGGGTTTTCCACATAGAGTATCATGTCATCTGCAAAGAGAGAGAGTTTGACTTCTTTTTTGCCAAGTTGAATACCTTTTATTTCTATCTGTTGTCTGATTGCTGTTTCTAGTACTTCTAACACTATGTTGAACAGTAGTGGTGAGAGTGGGCATCCTTGTGTTGTTCCTGATCTCAGAGGGAAGGCTGTCAGTTTTTCCCCATTGAGAATGATATTCACTTTTGGTTTTTTCTTAGATAGATTTTATGAGGTTGAGGAATGTTCCTTCTATCCCTGTACTTTGAAGAGTTTTAATCAGGAATGGATGCTGTATTTTGTCAAATGCTTTTTCTGCATCAATTGAGAGTACCATGTGATTCTTCTGTCTTCTCTTACTGATTTGTTCTATCACATTGATTGATTTGTGAGTGTTGAACCACCTTTGCATTCCTGGGATAAATCCCACCTGGTTATGGTGGATAATCTTTTTAATGTATTATTGGATCCTATTAGCAAGAATCTTGTTTAAGAATCTTGGCATCCATATTCATCAGAGATATTGGTCTTAAGTTCTCCTTTTTGATGGAGTCTTTGCTTTGGGGATTAGAGTTATGCTGGCTTCATAGAGTTGCGCAGGTGGTGCCCTGCAGGAAGACCCAGTAGTCCAGGGAGGCTGATGGACAGAAATTGGGACAGGCCAACCACAAACTCTGTGAGTGCCCACTATCTGTCCCTTCCCCACATCCTGACTCACATGGCTCCAAAATACCCTGGCCCTATGCAAATCTCCTGGGACTTATTCAACCTTATAAAAGAGGGGTATTGCCCCTCCAATAGTGAGATTAAATTTTCTGCTAACTCCATAGATTCAAAGGGGTCGGGTTTGAAAGAGAAAGGAGGTTGGCTTATAGAAAAATTAGATCATGTCTATTTCTTGCATCCTGAATTTCTGGACTATGATTTCTACATGTTTTAAATTCTATCTTCATTCATATCCATTCACATTGTCCCCAGATCTCTAAAACTCTGGACTGCTGTGTGGCTTGTCTCTTTTCTGCCTCCTCTTTTGGAGCTCACTATTAATAGAGATTGTGGCATCTGAAAATTATTGCTATGTAACCTGGATTTTTAATAGAAATTCCAGGAAGCTCAGTTCTGAGCAGCATATATGAACTGAAGGGAAATAAATGTTCTCTTTTTGGGGGGTCCAGAAGAGTCATGAGTAATTTAATGTTGGTATTCTCCCTTGTCTCTTATCCTCTTTGGAGCCAGTGACAGTGATTAGGGATGGGTCTCTGTCTCTTGCCTTAGTACCTATATGAGAATGTGTGATTTCCCATTCTTTTTTCTCTAGCTCTATATTTACTGAATGGATAGTTCTTTTCCTGCTTTCCCTCTTTGAATTCAATTACTAATTCATATAGCCAAAAGAACAGATTTAACAAATATTTAATGATTCCTACTGTGTATAGTACTTCTCAAAACCTTTCCCTAGAACTAATGGATAAAAAAGCACAAAATATTGAATAGGGTGGGAGAGAGGCTGAATAAAGGGGGAAGATGAGTGATCTGTATGGGCTGAGTTCAGAAATAACCCTCAAAGTCAACACTAGAATGTTAGGGGATGTCAAGAGGCCCATACTAAGTTAAAATTTGTGTTATACTGTATCTCTAGTTTCTGATTCATTGATCTCTGCTCTAATCTTAATTATTTCCTATCTCGTGTGTGTGTGGGGGGGCTGGTTTAATTTGTTGTTGATTTTCCAGTTCTTTAAGGTATAATGAGAGTTGGTGTATTTGGGATTTTTCAGTTTTTTTGAGTGAGGCTTGGATGGCTATGTATTTCCCCCTTAGAACTGCCTTTGCTATATCCCATTGGTTTTGGATTGATGTATTTTCATTCTCATTGGTTTCCATGAAGTGTTTCAGTTCTTCTTTGATTTCCTGGTTGATCCACATATTCTTGAGCAGGATAGCCTTTAGCTTCCCAGTGTTTGATTTTCTTCTGAACTTTTTGTTGTGATTGAGTTCCAGTTTCACGGCATTGTGGTCAGAGAATATGCAGGAAATAATCTCAATCTTCTGGTATCGGTTGAGCCCTGATTTGTGACCTAATGTGGTCTACTCTGGAGAAAGTTCCATGTGCACTTGAGAAGCGTGAGTATTTAGTTTTAGGGTGGAATATTCTGAATATATCTATGAGATCCATCTGGTCCAATGTGTCATTCAAGGCTCTTGTTTCTTTGTTGATTTTCTGTTTAGATGATGTGTCCATTGCTGAGAGTGGTGTGTTAAGATCTCCTACATTTAATATATTTGTATCAATATGACTTTATTTTGCTTAACAGTTGGCTTATATAGTTGGCTACTCTCATGTTGGGGGCATAAATATTTACAATTGTTAGTTCTTGGTGTATAGACCCTTTGAGAATGATGTAATTTCATTCTGTGTCTCTGACTACAGTCTTTAGATTAAAATCCAATTTTTCTGATATGAGAATCACTACCCCAGCTTTCTTTTGAGGTCCATTGGCATGAAAGATGGTCCTCCATCCCCTCACTTTCAATCTGCAAGTGTCTTTAGATTCAAAATATGTCTCTTATAAACAGCATATATATGGGTCCTGTCGTTTTATCTAGTTTGCAATCCTGTGCCTTTTTATTGGAGCATTTAGGCCATTTACATTGAGAGTGATTATTGATAGATACATTTTTATTGACATCATGTTGCCTGTGAAGTTCATGTTTCTATAGATTACCTCTGTAAATTTCTGTTCTGTGTCACTCTTGGGTTCATTTCTCTTTTTTAGAGCCCTTCCTAATATTTCTTGTAGTGCTGGCTTAGTGGTCGAATAATCTTTTAGACCTTGGCAGTCCTGGAAGCTCTTTATCTCCCCTTCCATTCTGAAAGTCCACCTTGCTGGGTACATTATCCTTGGTTGCATATTTTTTTTCATGTAATTTCCTGAGTATGTCTTGCCAGCCCTTTCTTGCTTGCCAGGTTTCTGTGGATAGGTCTGATGCTATTCTCATGGTCCTCCCTCTATAGGTAAGGGATCGCTTCCCCCTAGGTGCCCTTAAGACATATTCTTTGGTTTTATGATTCATGAATTTCACAATTATGTGCCTGGAGGTTTTTCTGACCCCATTGATCTTGGAGGGTGTGCTCTCTGCCTCTGGGACATGAACATTTGTTTCATTCCCCAGATTCGGGAAATATTCATCCATGATTTGTTCAACTCTATATTCTAGGCTTCTTTCTCTCTCAACTCCTTCGGGGATTACAATAATTCTGATATTGGAGTATTTCATGGCATCATTTATTTCCCTACTTCTATTTTCATGGGATTTTAGCTGTTTGTTCCAAGACTTCTCTTGCTCCTCCTTAATCCATCTGTCTTCTAAATCACTGATATGATCTTCAGCTTCACTTACTCTAGCTGTTAGCATATTTAAATTAGATTGCATCTCATTAATAGCTTTTCTAACCTCAGCTTTCACTTCTGTCATTAGGGCTTCTATCTTGAGATTAATGTTCTTTTCCATTTTTCCTCCTCAAGTCATTTTGGGGAGGAGTGGTGGAGGGGCTGTATAGCTGAATATACCAACCACTATCCAGGTGAATTGCTTGCTGGAAGGTTTCAGAGCATTCAGAAGTCACCACCGAAAAGGAAGAAGAAAGAAAAAAGAGAGAAAAGAGAAAGGAAGCTAGAAAAAAAAAATCTGGCCAGAGTGGGCCCCAGTGGTAGGATTTATATGGTACAAAACTACAATAGGGTAAAGAAAAAGACCATCAAGAGTAAAAGAAAGTTGAAGAGATCAAAAAGCTAACCCAACCCTATTTGACCCCCAAGACCAGTATTTATATATTAAAATGGCAAAAACAATTACACAGAAACACTGACAGACTAGGGTGGGAAGGTTAGTGTAAATCCTCCTTGTGGGCAAGGAAAGTATTTCAGATCCTCCTGGATGTATCTAGTTATTATTGTTAGAGGAGTCCACTTTCTAAAGACATAGGGAGATTAGAAATGGTTTGTATATAGGAGTAGTATTGAATAGGGATGCAGGATTACCTTGAAGCTAATAACTATATGTATATTTAAAAGAAAAAAGAATAAAGGGAAGAAGAGAGAAGAAAGGAAAAAATCCAAAAAACAAAGAAGAGAAGCTACAACAACAGCAGAAAACACAGGTATGTGTTTGAAAAAATTTCAAGGTACAAAGTTATTATGGAGTGTTGTACTAAGTATCACATTGTAATTATAAGTGGGTTAAAAATTAAAAGAACAAAACCATGAGAAAGAATTTTTAAGTTTAAAGTGGAATCTTTAAAAGTGAAAATAGAAAAAAGTTAAAAAAGAAAGCAAAGTGAAAAGCTGTATCTATAAAGTGAACAGCTTTTGGGGTAGTACCAGGAGCTTAATATATTGCCCTTCCCCTGATGTTGGGGTTTTACAGTTTTGGTGTTGTGCTTTTGTTCTTCTGGCTTGCCTTCTAGGGGAGGGCCCTCCCGCGCTGTTTTCAGTCCCTTCTACCTGGGCTATGTCTCTCTGCCACCTTCCTAGGGGCTGGGCTCCATGAAAACCAGGTTTTCAGGCTTTAGTTCTCTGGAGGGTTTGTTCTTTTGCGGCTTTTTGCCGCTTTTCAGGAATTTAGGTCATTGCAAGATGTCTGCGCCCAGACCTCCTTCCCAGAGAGAGGCCCTAATTAGCAACCCTGTGGATGGTGTGGGGCTCACAGTCTCTCCCTGTATCTTTCCCCTTGGCTGCTGTCATAACTGGGTGTACCCGCAGCCGCTGGTCCAATTGGCATCTGAAGCCCCCATTTGTCATTTCGTTCCTGCACCACAGAAACCGCAACTGATTTTGGGTCCTGCGACCTTGTCTGTGAGTCTGTAGTGCTCTCCCACACAGGAGGGACTGAGATCTCACGGCCCTGCACCTCACGCTCAAGTCTGCAAAATCGCCACCCCTGGGGGCTCTGCACCTGGTTAGGCACCAGGGCAGCTTTCTCTTCACAGATCTATCCTCGTTTCTCTGGCTGCCCCTCTGGCACTCCGTTTCTGTTTGCTTTTATTCAGACCGCAATCTGCTGTTGTTCCCCAAACACAGAGCACTTTTGTGCTGGGGTACTGCTTTCCAATGGGTCGCCTCTGTGGGCTTCCTTCTCCATGTCCCTTGCCTTTGGATATCCTTCCGATCGCTCCCACTCCACTCTACCTCTTTGTCAATGCTCTTTTTCCTCCGTATTGATCCGAAGTGTGAAATATTACATTTCAGGCTGATTTCATGACTGCTCACAGTGTTCTTGTAGTGTTTTTTGCAGGAATTGAGCTCACTTCAGGGGGCTACCCAAAATGGGGTCACCTGGCCTTCTGCCATCTTGCCCCCTTGTAATTTTTTTAATCTGCTTTTGCTGCTAGGGTGATGCTGTCTTATAAAATGATTGAATAATAATTGAAAATTTCCAACTATTATTCTATTACTAGTTTTTAGTTTAATTCTCTTGTCATCTGAGGATATACTTATCTGATGTCTATTCTTTTGAATTTCTTAATACGTGTTTTATGGCTAAGAATATTGATTATCTTGGTGAATGTCTCATGTGAGCTTGAAAAGATTGAGTGTTGTGCTTTTGTTGGATGGAGTATTCTTTTTTTTTTTTTTTAAGATTTTATTTATTTGACAGAGAGAAACACAGCCAGAGAGGGAACACAAGCAGGGGGAGTGAGAGAGGGAGAAGCAGGCTTCCTGCAGAGCAGGGAGCCCGATGTGGGACTCGATCCCGGATCTCCGGGATCATGACCTGAGCCGAAGGCAGTCGCTTAACCAACTGAGCCACCTAGGTGCCCCATGGATGGAGTATTCTATAAATGTCAATTAGACCAAGTTGATTGATAGTGTTACTTAGGTCATATGTATTCTTACTGATTTTCTGTCTGCTTAACCTACCAATTAGTGAAATAGTGGTGTTGAATTCTTCAACTTGAATAGTAAATTTTTCTAATTCTCCTTTGTGTTTTATCAGTTTTTGTTTTATCAATTTTTGTATCATATATTTTGACATTTTTGTAGTTAGGTCCTGTTAGGACATATTTAGGATTTCATTTCATTTTAAAGAATTGACTTTATTGGGCGCCTGGGTTGCTCAGTGAGTGAAAGCCTCTGCCTTCAGCTCAGGTCATGATCTCAGGGTCCTGGGATCTAGGCCCACGTCAGGCTCTCTGCTCAGCAGGGAGCCTGCTTCCTCCTCTCTCTCTGCCTGCCTCTCTGCCTGCTTGTGATCTCTCTCTCTCTCTCTGTCAAATAAATAAATGAAATCTTAAAAAAAAAAAAAGAATTGACTTTATTGTTTTGTAGTGCTTCTCTTTATCTGTTGCAGTGTTCCCTATTTTGAAGACTGCTTTGCCTCAGATTAATGTTGTTACTACAGCTTTCTTTAGATTTTTGTTAGCATGGTTTATTTTTTACCACCTCATTATTGTTAACTTGACACTTTATATGTAAAGTGGGTTTCTTTTAGACAACATACAGTTGGATTTTCTTTTTAATTCATTCAGACAGTCTCTGTGCTTGAACTGGTATTTAGAATCTCATATTTATATAAATTAAATATGATTATACTCACGTTTAAGGTGATGTTGGTATCATTGGCTTACTACCCATTGTTTGTACAAGTTTTATTTTTTAAATTTGCTTCATAGATTTTTATTATTTCTTCCTCTTTTCTGTCTTCTCTGGTTTTAATTGAGTATTTAATATTATTTCATTTTGTCTTCTTTTTTTTGTGTGTGTGAATCATGCTGCTTTTTAGTGGTTGACTTAGAAATTACAATATACATTTTTCATTTCCTATAATTCCCCAGTCTCACCTCTTCAGTATTCCAACAATTTGTCTGAGTTAGAAGATGGAAAGGATAGGATACTCTTCAGTGTGTTTTTTTCCAAGTTCTAGGGGCTGGAAGTTTCAGAGGTTACCAAGTTCTAAAGACTTCTGAAGTTTGATGGTAGGATTTAGAGCAATACTGAATCTCACTCATTTTCATCAGGACCTTCTCTTTGTTTCTTTTGCAGCTGTCTTCTGAAGGTTTTGAGTGAATATTTTTTTTTTATCAGTTTTATTGTTCGAGTTCTGCTGTTGCTGGTGTTTATTGTGCTATTTAATTTTCTTAGATATTAAGTGGACATGACATTGTGATATAGGTTGAGTTTGACACTTAGAAGTCTAGATGAATAAAATTTTACTGAATTTATTATGCAATAAAAATATTCCTAGTGCCTTTTTTTACTGAAATCATTCTGAAATGGCTACTTGATAATATTTTCAAATTGTACAAATCCACATGGTTATTTTATTCTTATCTTAATGATAGGATTATAGGCAGAACACATCTTTCCAGGTAGTTTTCTCTTCTCTGTTCTGTATCTTTAATAATACAGTAACCAACTTCCCTTACTTAGATTTGAAGCACTATAATGATTTATTACATCTGATGTCAATTACCCTCATATTTTAAGCAAAAACCACATCTACAGTTGCAACCTGTCTCATGTCTCTTCCTTTACTTGCTGCTGCTGTTCTAAGCCAGATCCCCAGTTTTTCTGAGTTTAACTTCTTTAAAGTTTCCTATTAAAGTGAAGGGTGGAAAAATATACCACCTCAAAATATGCCCCTTTGGCATAAGGATTATTTTGAGTTAAATGTACTTCAACAACAGCAGGTATAAGAAGAGTGTTCTGACCTCTTCTTTTCTTCCTGATAGCAGGAGATAAAACTCCCATGTGAAAGATGTCCTCCTTATACAAGGATGAAAGAACATTCTTATCACCAGAGACAGGAATAGAGAATAAGAGAATTCTGTACAAACAAATCTCATTAAAATAACTCTTCTCTTCCTTTAGCTTTTCATATATTTTAGTAACTTTTCCACAACTGCCTCCCTTTGTTCAACCTAATATAAAAGCATTTAGGTCTTACCACTTCTTTGGAAATTCATTTCCATGGGAAGTTTCCTGTGTCACTGAAAACATACATTAAATAAATTTGTGTGCTTCTCTCCTGTTAATCTGTCTTATTTAAATTTAATCCTCAGGCCCAGCTGAAGACCCTTACAGACTAGAGGTAAAATTTTGCCTACTGTACAAAAATAAGGGTTTCTTAAGGATCCTTCTATTACATCTCTTTTACATCCCTAGCCCATCATTTGTAAGCTGGTGTGTAATTTTATTTCTTAAAAAGAAAAAAAAATGAAGTCTTCTTTATCTGTATAGTTAAATTCAAATAAACTATCATGAATTTTAAATTTTTTAATTATTTAAGATCCACTGACCTAACCTGTGTGCATATACCTCTGTCCTCTAACCTCTTGTCATTAATTGATGCCCCCATGTCCTAAACCACTATCAGCTAGCTTGCTATCTTCCTTTCTTTTCTTTTTTCTTTTCTTCTCTCTTCTTTCTTTCTTTCTTTCTTTCTTTCTTTCTTTCTTTCTTTCTTTCTTTCCTTTCCTTTCCTTTCCTTTCCTTTCCTTTCCTTTCCTTTCCTTTCCTTTCTTCTTTTCCTTCCTTTCTCTTTCTTTCAGACTTACTTATTTATTTGGGAGAGGGCAGGAGCAGAGGGAGGTGGACAAGCAGATTTGATTATGGAGCCACATGTGGGGCTTGATCCCACAACCCTGAGGTCATGATCTGAACCAAAATCAAGATTCAGTTGCTTAACTTATTGAGCCACCCAGGTACCTCCACTATGAGCTTTCTTTTATCTCTATCCTTGTCTATGCTCCCCTTTTAACCTATACTATCAGTTTAATTTGAACTTTGAAATATTCTTCTGACTGATACTCATATATTAGTCTGTATCTGATCAAATGAAGGATAGAGATATCAATGCATATAAAGTTAGCAGTGTGACAAAAAATCAGTTTCATTGCCAGTAGTGTAGTGAGTAGGTATTATCTTAGCTTATTACTGCACAGTTGGAGTTTATGGTGTTTTAATGAAGGATAAAGAAATAGAATTGAGTAGAACATCATGAAATAGGTTCATAAGGACAATATCATTAAAGATTGATATTAAATACAGTTATGTCTTTGCACAAGAACATCATCTTCAAATTGCATGTTTAAATATAATATGCTTTGGAAGTAATACAGTTTAATAAATACTTAAATGTTGAATTTGTTCCAAAGGTACATATATATGATTACATAAAGGAAAAACAATTAATTTTGGGAAAAAAGTATTTGAAACATAAGGAAAATGTTTTGAGTATTGATTCTTAAACAATTGAAAGGTGTTCAAGGAAAAATTTCCTCTGTGGAGCTATAAAATAAGATGGTAGATGAAGCTAAACATGCTGTAATTCTTTTTTTTTTTAATTCAATTTAGTTAACGTATAGTGTATTATTATCTTTAGGGTAGAATTTAGTGATCCATCACTTGCATCTAACACCTAGTGTTCATTACATCAAATGCCCTCCTTAATGCCCTTCACCCTGTTACCCCATGTCCCCACCCACTTCCCCTCTTAGCAACCTTCAGTTTGTTCCCTATAGTTAGTAGTAGGTGCTTTGATTTTAATTTTCTTGATGAATAGCATGAAAAATGACAACTAGAGGGTTTTTTCCACCTCTATTAATGTTTGCTAAACTTTATTTTATTGTGCTCTCTGGTGATATTTATAAACATCAGAAGGGTGAAAAATATTTGAGAAGATGGGTGTGAATGTATACACGTATACACTACTGGCAAGTCACTTGAATTATAAACTAAGACAAAAAATATTTTTCTTAGAAATAAGGACAGGGGGTGCCTGGGTGACTCAGTCAGTAAGGCAACTGGCTCAGGTCATGAATTTGTGGTCATGGGGTTGAGCCCCTCATTGGGCTCTGTGTGCTGCTCAGAGTCTTCTTTACGTTCTTTCTCCCTCTCCTCGCTTACACATACTCTTTCTCTCTCTCAAACAAATAAATAAAATCTTAAAAAAAAAAAAAGAAAGAAGAGGATTTTCCAGGACTTTGGTAAAATATTAATTGGGGGTGTTCAATTTCATAATATTTTACAGCTACATCCATAAACCACCTCCTTTGTAAAGGGTAAGTATTGAATGAAGACATATTCTAGTCAGAATTAAAAACAATTAGACTTGTATCTGGAATCCCCATGATAGCATTTCATCCCACATGCCCATTTCAGTTTTCTGCTCTGGGACAGAAGCTCCAGGGGAAAGGAAAATGCAAAATCAAGAAACATGAAAAGTCAGTCAAGTCATTTGGACACCTACAACATTCTACTCAACAAAGCACGTTTATTTTCTGGAGTAATATATATTTCCAGTCCTTTAGGGAAAGTATACCATTTCTTGCTTTAAGATTAATTATGACAAAGAAGATTCGATAGGCAGAATCTTCATAGGTTCACTTAGCCACATAGTCCTAACCTATGACATAAGAGTAATAGTGGCTTGTCTAACCATGATTTAGACAGTAAAGAATTCACAAAAAATTTTGAGCTCTAGTATATGTAAACTTTACTGAACTCTATCCCATGTCTTCATTTTCATTCCAACTATACTTTAACCACATGTGCCAAATAGAATACAAAATGGCAGAAATGTTACATTCTCAGGACAAATATTTCTGAATTTTTGAACCGAATAATTTTTATAATGACCTTTCCTTTTTTTCCGATCCTTCGTACCTTATTGGAGTACTACATCTGAGAAACAAATCTCCAGTCTGGACTTGACACTTAGCTCCAGAAGCATACTTTCAACATAGCTCTGGAGATGAGCATAAAACATATATCCTTAATCTGTTTGAAGTAAAAATGTGAATTCTTCCAAATGGAGTTCTCAGAAGATCTCATATGTGTAATAAAAATAAAACCTGAATTCTCTTAAAAATCTGGATGCTTGCCAAACATCGCAAAAATGCCAGGATATGTAAAAAGGGTAGACGGGGAACTCTTGAGACAAAAGGCAATAACGCAAAATTTAAAATGCTGGCAGCATGTTCTACTTCATGATGTGAAAGTTTCTTAAACAAATTTTTGAATGTATAAATTAAGGACAGTAGTAGGGGAAATTCATATTAGAAAAAGGTGAATTGATTTGCCTCAGGCATCTTAAGTTCAAAAAAAGAAATGAAGTCTCTAAACAACCAATCTCATGCTCAATTCAGTCTATCATGCTTGAAGTAGGTGAGCCCATATGTAACTCAAGGTCATTGAAAATTTCAGAGTAGATGTCTCATGAAACAATTTTAATGAGATGAGCTTTTCCACTACACTCACAGGTGTGTAATAGCATTTTCTTTTGATCTTTAATTCATTTATTTCACTTTCTCCTGAGTTGATTTAAAGTAGAATTTTAATAGTTGCAAGCCCTTTGAGGTAACTCTTTATTACCTAATTTTGTATTCTTTGGAGCAAATGGCCTTGCCTAAGAAGGAACATAACGGATTTAGATGAAATATGATCGGCCTTGATTGGCTGAATTGATTGTGACCATAAATGTATTATGATTTATTTCAAACAATATTAAAAGGGAATCCTAGAAATAGAAATGCTAGTCAAGTTACAGCTATGTCTCATAAGAGCATAGGTGTAAAATAGAGATCTGTTCACTATCTGATTGTTGATCACTGCTATCGAGGTTAACCAAATTTCCATCATTTTAATTTCTCTATGTATATAGTAATATTTTATGATAAAGAGTGATAGTGATATATAAATATTGTATATTGTATATATGAAATATAACTATAATACATTATACAAATATGTATATTTTAGCAAAACTGATAAAACATTATTATATATTAACATAATCTACTTAGTCATTGCATTTAACTAAAAAATTCAAGTGACCGTTAGTTTTGAAATGTAGATCTCTAAGTTTATAAGTGTTTTGTTCATGAAGATGTTAACTCCAACCAGTAAGTAGAAAATTACAGTATTTCTAGAATATAATAGGAAAATAAGATCTCAGAGAATCCATGAATGCATAATACTATAAGGATGTACAAGAATAGGGGCACCTGGGTGGCTCAGTGGGTTAGGAATCTGCCTTTGGCTCAGGTCATGATCTCAGGGTCTTGGAATAGAGCCCTGCAATGGGCTTCCTGCTCAGTGATGAGTCTGCTTTTCCCTCCCCATCTCCCTCTGTGATCTCTTTGGCTCTCACTCTCTCTCAAATAATTAAATAAAATCTCAAAAAAAGAATACATAATGATAAAGACATAAATAAAACCCAAAATTATTGGGTCAACATATGTAGTTATAATTAACATAAGGAAAAATTTTAATGTGAAGGAAATTCTAAAAAATATAAAAAATATGGAGAGTTAAGACCTAAGAATTTTAATGGCAAAATAACTGTTTACATACATGATTCTTTTTTTTTAAAGATTTTATTTATTTGTTTGACAGAGATCACAAGTAGGCAGAGAGGCAGGCAGAGAGAGAGGAGGAAGCAGGCTCCCTGCTGAGCAGAGAACCCTATGCGGGCCTTGATCCCAGGACCCTGAGATCATGACCTGGGCCGAAGGCAGAGGCTTTAACCCACTGAACCACCCAGGTGCCCTACATACGTGATTCTATCCTCCACATTGGTTTTAATAAGAAAAGTAAAAATAATACTTACTATTGCTGTATTACTGCAAACTGAAAAATTCAGTTTAAGAGATTGCAATTAGATGTCTCTTTCCCAAAAATGTTACATTGTATCTACATATATGCACAATTTTTTAGAAAACAAAAATACTTAATTTAGCTTTTCCATCTAGAAATTTAATACAAAAAAGGAAGGTAGCATTATGGGGTTAAAAATTTCTGTGTAAGTTTCCCCCACCGAATGTTACCAGTCTATATTTTGTTTATTTCCTTCAAGCAAAAGGTTTTCTCAGGATCCAAATCAAGGAAAACAATGGGTGGTGAAATGATGAGTGGTGTCATATACATGAAAAAGCAGTGTTTTGAAAGTTAGAAAACAAAGATTTTCATCTAGCTTGTTTCAATAACTGGCCAATATAGCTATATTTTGCTCCAGAGATTCATTTATTTTCTTGGGATATATATATGTTCTTGGTTCTCATTAATCCTTTAGGTAGAGCCTCATATTTTTTTTTACTTTAAATTTATTTTATTTTTTTCAGTGTTCCAAGATTCATTATTTATGCCCCACACCCAGTGCTCCATGCAATATGTGCCCTCAGTACCCACCACAAGGCTTTCCCATCACCCTACCCCTTTCCTTCCAAGACCCTCAGTTTGTTTCTGAGTCCAAAGTCTCTCATGTTTTGTTTCCCTCCCTGAATTACCCTACTTCTCATTTCCTTTCCTTTTCCTACTGCCCTCTATATTACCCCTTATGCACCGCACATAAGTGAAACCATGTGATACTTGACTTTCTCTACTTGGCTTATTTCACTCAGTATAATCTCTTCCAATCCAGTCCATGTTGCTACAAAAGTTGGATATGCATCCTTTTTGATGGATAGAGCCTCATATTTAATGACCTGAAAGAAAATCTAATGGTCCCCTTGTGATCTGATCATCCTCTTTAGTTCAAAGTGATGCAGTTCTGTAACACCAGAATAATACTGTTTTTCCTGCATATCTTTCCCTTCTGGCCAACCTTATGAAAGAACTTTTTTTCGTTGTTGTTTAATTCCATTTTCTTCAGCATTGTCAAGATGCTCTTACCCTTCTTTGTCTTCTGTTTTACTCTTGCCTTGCTTCATTATTTTTAGTCAGTACATAACCACATGGGAGTCAACTTTTTGTCTCTACCCCAAGGCTCAAAGTTTATGAAGAGGTTTTGTCAGTGATATTTTTAGAGGTCTCATCATCATTCCAAAAGTGTCTGAATATCCATGTATATGTGACTGGGATTCTAACCAACATGGATCTTGAAACTGGCCTCTAGATGCTTATTGCTCCTCTCTCAGCCTCTGAGGTTGTCTTTGCTATTGGCTTGTGTCATCAGTAACCTTATTGGAGTAACAACTATGTCCAAGTTTCTAGTATTGAGGAGAGAGTCTCTAGTCATTAATTCTTCTGCTGTTGTTGATGTCATATCTGCTATGACTCATGTGGATATTCACTTACGGTCACTTTCATTCATACTGTTGCAGTCAGTCTTTGATGGAGTCATTGTTAGAAAAGGTGAGAGTTTTGTCTAATTTTGGGCAAATAAAGGGGATGCTTTCCAATCATCCTGTTCTGTAACTAGTTTTGAACCATCTGATCCTTTAAATTTTTATATGCCTGTGATTTTTGAAGTTTAATTTTAGTTCTTACGGAAATTCAACTATTTGAAATCATTACCTGAAATAACTGAGGCTTCAGTGATAGCCCTCTTCTTTCCAGGGCTCTGACATAGGACAGATCCCATTGCTACAGGTAATCTCTGAATAATGAGTTCCACTTATGCTGCTTTTGGGGTAGAGTCACATGACCTATACCCACATGCATCTAAATGAATGCTTGTGAGTTATTGAAAGCTGTAATTTATCATTTTGAGTTACTATTTTTGATAGTTAATTTTTTTTTCCTGAGATTTCTGAGAATAGTATAAAAAGTCTTTTGATAGTCTGGTTAGAATCTCCTCCTAGAGAGGGAGTTATATTAGGTACTATTGGGGCTCTGCTCATACCCATTACGACCAAATGATTTTTGGCTACATAGTGCATGTAGCAGATGCTATTGGTACTCTGCTCAGATGCCCTTAAGGTCTCTTTCACTGTTTCTATGCATGCCTCCTCTGGTTTCTCTGTTTTTTTGTTTTGTTTTGTTTTTTGGGTTTTTTTGCTTCTAACAACTATACTTGTGACTGTCTTCCAGGAAATTTCCAAGAGCTACTTTAACCACTTTGCATACATGCACAGAGTCAGAAGTGCCTGTGGGAATTAGTTAACCAATGGGTACCTTTAGCCACTGATTGGCTGGTGGACTGATTGGAGAGTAGAAAAGTCCAACATTGCAAACTGAAGTTTAATTTATACTCTAAAGTTTCCCTGCAGGATCAAAGTGAGCCTTAAACTTGTTCCATGTGAAGATTCTCTAGATCCTGCTCTGCCACCCACAAGGCTTTGTTGACCTCACTTTTCAGCCTATAGAAGGGAAAAATTGATCATAGAGAAGGAACACCTGCCTCTTTATAAAATGAGGGATTAACACATCCCAGGTCTATTTGTATACTGTTGGCAAGAACCAGTAAGAATGCCAGTTTAAATGTAAAAAGGCTGGGGAACTACTTCCTAGCACTAACTCTTTGCTGTGGAAGGGGAACACAAACTTGGTCTCCCTAGCTCTCTGAAACACCGTAGATTTATTTGAATATATTCTCGTCATAGCCAGTCCCACTGGTAAAGTCCATATAGGCTTGTTTTAATATCTATTATGAAAAACATGGATAGTGAGTTAAATTTTGCTCTGAATTTGTGCATATATGTATGTGTGTATGTGTTTAACACATTTTTAAATTTCTCATGGAAAAATTGTGTTAAGCATATAGGCTACAGAAAATAATTTTAAAATCATATGAATCTTTAAATTTACAATATAGGAGAAGAAATTAATACACAAACCCTCAGCTGAATTGCTGAGCTGAATTAACAAGTATTATATTAGTTGTATATGTGAGGGTATATACATACACACAAATAGATAAGTGAATAAATACAGTTCTTGATCAAAGGAAGTAAGGAAAGGAAATTTTACAATATAAGTAACATTAGAACTGA
This sequence comes from Spilogale gracilis, assembly GCA_004023965.1. Lineage (NCBI taxonomy): Eukaryota > Metazoa > Chordata > Mammalia > Carnivora > Mephitidae > Spilogale > Spilogale gracilis. The sequence continues at coordinate 17,432 of PITA01014420.1, forward strand.
AACTTCACAGAAAGTACAATTTTCATAAACTGAGCAACTCAAAAAATATTCCTTACAGAATATTTTGGGCAAATTATTAAAGATTTTTAGAGCTTATTGTGGTTAATGTTAAATTATGAATAACTTATTCATGGGCTGTTCCAGAGAGTATACGATGATGGTTATGATGGTTTAGAGATAAACAAAATTTAGGTTTCAAATGAATTTGTGTGCCATGGAGTGGAGATTGCACTCTGTTCTGAGGATCAAAGAACATTCTTTGTGGATGGAAAAAACAAATCTTCAAAAAAATTAAACTGGGAAATGTGAATATCTTATTTTATCAGCTATACATTCCTTAGGCTGACTTTCAAAACCAGCCATAATCTGATAACCTGAATAGCCTTCCATCAGCTGCTTACCTGAGATTTTTATTTTTTCTTTTCTTCTCATTTTACAACATATAAGCCTTTCCCAATGTTAATCTCTACCTCAACGCTTTTTTGGCTCTTCCAGTTGTCTTTTGAAGTTCCTTCACTGAACTTTCATGGGATCGATTTTACCTGCCTCTCATCTGCATTTATATACAAACTTATTTTTTCAACGAAATTTTAGACATTTTGCACCTAAGCTTGCACTATATGTTTGTTCTGTAGTTGCTGAAAGAAATAAAACAGTACCAAACACAAAGTACAAAGCACAACTACTTTGTTCCCTCCTTGGCAGAGAACTTTCTGCTATACACATGATGTTGCATAACTAGGTAGTAGGAACGCTTGTCAACACAACAGTAGGAAGGAACTAAAGGCATTTTCTGTAAAGATCATGTTTGCTCTATGTAAGGGAACCTGTTGGAAATGTGGTTATTATCAGGATTCTCTAAGTAGTTCAGAGGTTATTTTTTAAATGAACATTTTTTATTCCATGAGATATTAATGGTTAGGCTCCCTGCTGTGTTCTCTGCTTGCTCGGTCTCAGACCAATTCTATAGCAGTTGGACATTTTCTAATTAATCATTGTAGATGGAAAATAAATGTTTCTGAAGTATTAAGTTGATACGGGAAAGCTTCAAGATAAATTAGTTCTAATAGAAAAATATCTGCTCTTCTCATAACTGATCTGTAAAGTGGAAAAAAAAAGATTCTGTAGGCTGTCCACCAAAATTCATTGAATTTCTGCCCTAAAAAAAGCTCATGATATTGCTTTGACCTAAATCTAATAGTAATTTAGTGCCAGTTTCTTCCACGGTAACCCTAGGATAGGCCTGGATCTGGGAAAAACAAATTACCTCTCTTGTCATCTGTTTCAATCTGTAACTTGAAGACTTGCACCTTATTATCATTATTACAGCAATATTGTCTTTGCCAAAGAAACCAAAGATAGTACCTCTTCTGTTGTAAATTCCACTCTGCAAGTGTTTAATAATAATACTGTTAGCTTTATACATTGGTCTATAAGTTCATATTTGTTGAAGGACTTTTCATTTTTTTACTTACTTTCCATGTGTGATTGCAATGACATGCATAGTTTTAAATTGCCATCCACAAGTTTGAAAATACTAGCTTAATCTATTGTCTGAGTGCCAGATTCATATATTCAAATTTCTCATGGATGACACAGGGTCCCTCAAACTCTAATATTGAATATATTTTCTTTTTTTCTCACCAAGACAATTATTTGCCCTGTATTTAGAATTCAGTTTAGTTGTACCACTATCCCTCCAATTATCTGACCCAGGCATCTTTTTTGTATTGCAATCATTCCTTTACTACTCAAGCCAGATCTTCTCGACCTTCTTATATTTCCTCAACTCCCATTCTCTCCATCTTTTCTACATATAGAAGTTCAGGTCCTCAAAACCCTATATAGACTATAATAGCATAGCCTCCTAACTGTTATTACTGTGAGCTGTTGCCTCTGGCTCTACCTACAGTTCATACTTGCCACTGCCGCTAGATCATCCATGCATAGTTCTCTTCTTTGGGACGCTACATGGATCCTTGCTGGCTACAGGACAGCATACCAGTACCTCTTCACATGTTGCCCAGTCTTCTGCAGGCTAGAAGCCCCGTTATCAATCTGACCCTCATTCTTTACTCCCATACTGAACTATATGTAGTTTCCATTGCTCACTCAGCTGTTTTATTCCTTCATGTTTTGTCAACACAGTCCCTCCCTTCTATTGTGCATGAAATCTCTGTTGGTTACTAAACCCATATCCATTTATCAAAGGCTTACTTAGCTGACATACTGCTGAGGTTTCACTGGACCATTTCCCGATGCAGTGCCTGGCATGCCCTTCCCAAAACAGTCTGTTCTATTCCTGCATTTTTATGTAATTATAGCATATATAACATTGATTTGCAGTATTTTTCAACTTTTATCTACCCAAATAGTATGGTTCTTATATGCAGAGACTTTATAATATTCTTGTCAAAAATTCTCTAGCATATAATGCAGTGCCTAACATATTGTAAGGACTTGTATATTTTAGTTAAGCATGGCTATTCTCATTAGATTTTTGTAAGATAGGTTAGTGGAAATAATACTCATTATGTACATGAGGGCTCCATATTATAGGGCTAAATAAATAAAGGCATTAGGAGATAAGCTAAAAATATAAAACAAAATACTTGGCACTTACCCCCAAATAAATTATATATATATTTAGATTTATTTATTGTAGAGAGAGAACATGAGCACAGGGAAGGGCAGAGAGAGAGGAAGAGGGAGAGAAGCAGACTGTGCTTTGCAGATAGAGCTCACGGCAGGGCTTGATCTCACAACCCTGAGATCATGACCTGAGCCAAAATCAAGAGTCAGATGCTTAACCAAATTGAGCCACCCAGGCACCCCCAAAATAAATTAGATGATTTAAAATTTCATATATTACAAATTTTGTTTTTTTTACATGTTCCCCCAATGAAAACTGAAATTCAAAATGGAAGACGTTTATATTTAAGTTACTTGTTATTTTGATGACTGTGGCAGATAATTATGAGAGTCAGCATCCTTAATAGTTAATAGTATGTACTTAGCAGTAAGACTTATTAGTTTGAATTGAGTTTGGGCATTTTCTGTTTGTGTAGCCATGAACAAGTAATTCAATGTTTCTGTAATTCAGTCACTTCATCTGTAAAATCTTCCCTGTGGGCTTGTTGTGAGGATTAAATATCTTATTATGAGTAGAAGTTAGTCCCTAGCACAGATTAAATAATCCATAAGCACTATAATTATTATCTATAATTAGCAACCATTAAGGAAGCCTAGTGAATACATATACGTATGTGTGAAACGTGTGTGTTTGTGTGTGTATAAACATGGACCACAGAGTTTCTCAGACCAAAGTTCTGAAGTCTGTGAGCTTACGTTGTCTGTGCTTTCTTAACTTTTGTTTTCAGTTAGTAGTGAATCAACATTAGTGCAGGACTTGACTCTGGCTGAATAGCATTCTTTGCTTAGTTATGACAGATTCATAAAATCTTCAAAGAATCATGGCCTTATGGAAAGCTTTGAACACACTGAAGGAAGCACTGCATTTGTAAAGATGATAAATTAGGAGAAAGGTATTTTTAGTAGAATTCATTAAATAGCAACTGGTGTTTGATACTATCATTGAACATTTCCAATGTTGGAAAACATACTGCCTTTTCAGATGGCTCATTTCACCTGTGGGCCCATCTGAGAGTTAGAAAAACTATTTGTAATAAGAAAAAGGTTAATTGACATTATCAAAGACTTTGGATATGGTGAAATCTGCAATTGAAAACTCAATTGAAAACACTTTCTGTGTCCAGTAGGCAATGTAGCAAGTATCTTGAGATTCAATTACATAGCACCTGATACCTAGTAAACATTCTACTAATATTTACTCATGACCTTTTTTTACTTTGTAAGAAGTTAAAATCAGTTTATTTTCAGCTTTCACCCAGTAGTACCTTAAGATTGTACAATATTAGTACCTTATTCACATAAATGCCTTTGTTTAAGATAAAGATCTGGAGACTTTTGATTATTTTTGTAATATATTTCAAGACTTATAATCTTTTTAACTAACCATGCTTCTCTGGATGTGTTTCTATCTTTTTAAAAGATTTATTTGATGGAGAGTGTATGTGCATGATCACGGGTAGGGGAAGAAGAGAGAATCCAAGACGACTCCCCACTGAGCACAGAGTCCCATGCAGGGTTCAACCTCAGGACCCTGAGATCATGACCTGAACTGAAATCAAAAGTTGAGTGTCTAACTGACTGAGCCACCCAGGCCCCCCTCTGTCTTTAATATTTTTTTAAAAGGCAGGTTGTATAACTAGAGAAAACAATCTAGGTATGGTTTGACTATAATAGGCATCAAGTTGTAAGTGTTTTTAATTTTAATTTTATTAATTTGTCTTAAATTTTTTAATCAGTTGAAGAGAAGATAAAACTTGCTTTTATATTCATAGCATTGACAACTAATATTGAGAGAATATCAGTTAAAACTCCTAAGCAGCTTTACAGTTTTCTACCATACTTTTTGCTGGTAAGCCACAGTTCTTTCCAATCATTTTTGTGCAGTTAGGTTTTTGGACATAAGTCATCCCTTGTGTAACCTTATAATTATTTTGATTAAATCCGTCTTGTTAAATTTGGCCCATCACTTGAACCTGTCAGGATCATGGAGTGTGATCATCTTGCCTACCAAATTCATATAATTCATACATTTTCTGAACTTGCCTTGGATATTTTAATGCAAGTCATTAATCAGATAGAAGATGAGGCTCTGTGACTTTCCACATCATCAAAATGGGCAGTGATTCCATTTCAACATTTAAGTGGGGATAGTTAAACAGTCTATTCACCTAATGTTACAAGTATCAATTGACATTATAAATGGAGAGACTTAAAATTTTCTTGTGCTTAAAAAACTTTTTTTTTCCTTGTGCTTATTTAATACTGGGATTTGGGAAAATGGTGAAGTGCTCTGTATTAGATGTTTCTTCCATTAATATAAATGGAGGAGACTAAGGCTATATTAATTTTGAGCTTGAATAGTGGATTTACACTAATGGTGTCAAGACTTCTATCTTGGGACACCTGGGTGGCTCAGTTGGTTAAGTGTCTGCCTTTGGCTCAGGTCATCATTCCAGAGTCTGAAGTTGAGTCCCACATTAAACTCCCTGCTCAGCAGGAGCCTGCTTCTCTCTCTGTCTACCGCTACTCCTCCTATGGGTGCTCTCTCTCTGACAGATGAATAAAAATAAAATCTTTTTTTTTCTTTTTTAAGACTTCTATCTTAAAACCTTGTACTTAAGAGGAAATAAGCCAATTCTGAGAAGTTCTTTTCTTCTGAACTGCTTCCATACTTCTGTGCCCTACCCTGGTTTCTCTCTGTCTCTCTTACACACATGTGCACACACACGCACACACACACACACACACACTACTGAAGTAACTGCCTTTGTGAAGAGGGACTCGTAAGAAATAAGTTCTGATGTGACAGAGAAAAATTTGGGACAGTTACTATAAAGTTTTGAGTCCTGGGAACACCTAGGTGGCTCAGTTGGTTAAGTGTCTGCATTTGGCTCAGGTTATGATCCCAGCATCCTGGGATCAAACCCCACATCTACTTGCTCTATCTCTCTCAAATTAAATAAATAAAATCTTTTTTTTTTAAACATTTTATTTATTTATTTGACAGAGTGAAACACAGCGAGAGAGGGAACACAAGCAGGGGGAGTGAGAGAGGGAGAAGCAGGCTTCCTGCGGAGCAGGGAGCCCGATGTGGGGCTCGATCCTGGGTCTCCAGGATCTTGACCTGAGCTGAAAGCAGTCACTTAACCAACTGAGCCACTCAGGTGCCCCTAAATAAATAAAATCTTTAAAAAAATTTTTTTCTGAGTCCTGGCAATCTTTTAAAGTCTTCTTATCTGCTTAAAGCCCTCCTCAGTGGATGGAAACTTAATCTGACTGTGATCCTCCAGCTCTCTCTGGGAAAGGAGAGAGGCAGTGAATAATGGTACTCCATAACAAAGGACTGGTTAGACATGTTGATTCAATAGCAAACCAAACCTAAAGCAATGAATTTTCTCCCCAAATATCAAGACTATGGTAATGGAATGGTGCCTGGGTGACTCAGTCATTAGGCGTCTGCCTTCAGCTCAGGTCATGGTCCCGGAGTTCCGGGATCGAGCCCCACGTCAGGCTCCGTGCTAGGCAGGAAGCCTGCTTCTTCCTCTCTCACTCCCCCTGCTCTGTTCCCTCTCTTACTCTGTTTCTCTGTCAATTAAATAAATAAAATCTTAAAAAAAAAAAGAATATGGTAATAGAAGAATTGGATCCACTCTTAACTTTTTTTCCTCTACCTATCTTATAAGTAGTCACATCTTGTTTTTAAAGACCTTGATTTAAAGAGGGACTAGTCAATAGTCTTAAAAGACTATAAATTTTTGGTACTGTCCAACAGAAGTTAATCTTCATTAGGCAGACAGGAAAAGTGAGATGAGTGACTGCCCGTAGAGCACATAAAATAGTGTCTGTCTTTGGGAATTCATCTTTTTTTCTTTTTTCTTTTTTTCCTACGTTTTGAGGTATAATGCACAAATAAAATTGTAAGATATTTCAGGTATACATTATGGTGAATGTATGTGTATGTTGTGAAAGAATTCCTACTGTCTAGTTAATGAACACATCCATCAATTCACATCTCTCTCTTCCCATTTTATTTTTTTCATCATGGTAAGTGTACTTTTTAATCTCCATCCGCTATTTACCTCATCCTCCCACCAACGTCTTCCCTAGTAACCATCAGTTTGTTCTCTACAGTTAAGAGTCTCTTTCTTGTTTGTCTCTCTTTTCTTTTTTTCCTTTGCTCATTTGTTTTTTTTAAATTCCACATATTAGTGAGATCATATGGTGTTTGTCTTTCTCTGACTTATTTCACTTACGATTATACTCTCTAGCTCTATCTGTCTTGCTGCAAATGACAAGATTTCATTTTTTTAAAGGATTTATTTGAGAGAGAGAGAGAGAGAGAGAGAGTGAGTGTGCATGAGATGGGAAAGGAGCAGAGGAAAAGAATCTCAGGCAGACCCCCTGCTGAGTATGGGGCCAGAAACAGGGCTTGATCTCACCACCCTGAGACCATGATCTGAGCTGAAACCAAGAGTTGGATGTTTAACTGACTGAACCACCCACCCAAGTGCCCCTTATGACTACTGCTTTGTAATATAACTTGAAATCTGGAATTGTGGTACCTCCAATTTTATTTTTGTTTTTCTTTTTCAAGATGCTTTGGTTGTTCAAGATCTTCTGTAATTCTATAGAAATTTTAGGATTGTTCTAGTTCTGTGAAAAAATGCTGTTTATATTTTGACAGGGATTGCATTATATGAGTAGATTGCTTTGGGTAGTATGGATATTTTAACAGTATTTTTTCTTCTAACTCAGGAGCATAAAATATCTTTACATTTCCTTGCATTGTCTTGAATTTCTTTCATCAGTATTTTATAGTTTTCAGAATACAAGTCTTTCACCTCTTTGGTTAAGTTTATTTCTAGGTATTTTATTATTTTTTAGGTGCCATTGCAAGTGGTATTATTTTCTTGATTTCAGTTTCTAGCTGCTTCATTATTAGTGTGTAAGAATGAAATAGATTTCTGTACATTGATTTTGTATCCTGTGACTTTACTGAATTCATTTATCAGTTCTAGTAGTTTTTTGGTGAGGTATTTAGGATTTTCTCTATATGGGGTCTTTAGGATTTTTTTTTTAAGATTTTATTTATTTATTTGACAGAACACAAGTGGCAGAGAGGCAGGCAGAGAGAGAGCTGAGCAGAGAGCCCAATGTGGGCCTTGATCCCAGGATCCTGAGATCATGACCTGAGCTGAAGGCAGAGGCTTAACCCACCGAGCCACCCAGGTACCCTAGGATTTTCTATATGTAATATGTCATCTGCATATAGTGAGGGTTTTACCTTTTTTTTTTTTTTTAACCATTTTGGATACTTTTTCATCCCTTTTCTTGTCATATTGCTGTGGCTAGGACTTTCAGTAGTATGTTGAACAAAAGTGATACTTCAGTTTTGGTAGGTTATGTTTCTAGAAATTTATCCTTTTCTTCTAAGCTGTCTAATTTGTTGGTATATATGTTTTCATAATATTCTTTACAATTGTTCATGTTTCTGTGGTGTTTATTGTTATTTCTCTTTTGTTAGTATTTTTTTTATTTGGGTCCTGTCTTTTTATTTTTTCAATGAGTTTTACTAGAAATTTATCAGTTTTGTTGTCTTTTTGAAGAACCAGCTCCAGGTATCATTGGTCTGTTCTGTTACTTTTTTTTTTTTAAGTTTCTCTTTCATTTATTTCTTCTCTAATGTGTATTTACTTCCTTTCTCTAGCTGGGTTGGGGAATTCATCTTTTTTTTTTAAATTATTTATTTATTCAAGAGAGAGTGAGAGAAAGAGAGAGCACAAGTGGGATGAGGAGCAGAGGGAGAAGCAGGCTCGCCACTGAGTAGGGAGGCTGATGCCAGACTCCATCCAGGACCCTGGGATCATGACCTGAGGTGAAGGCAGACACTAACCAACTGAGTCACCCAGGTGCCCCTGGGGAATTCATCTTGATTTTAACTTTAGTACTCAGCATTATAGGCTCAGACTTTTTCTTTTCCTTTCTAAACATAAATGAGATAGGTTTGTTTCCCAAGAATGAACTTTCACCAACCAGGCTCTCACAACACTGATGTATATAAAAATTGACAGTAAGAATTATATCAAAAATACCCCAAATACTTGAAAATTCTGATCCATTTATTTTATTTCAATAAATCAGGCTACTCAGTAATCTAAATTATAACCAGACAGTTGTTTAGTGGGCTTGGAATTAACAAACAGATATGAGTTGTCAGAATTTGTTGAACATCTTGCTAATATCTATATATGATAAATATACCATATTGTCTTTGTATTCAAGTCTAGTAACAATGCACAAGAATTCAACATTTTTTTTTAAGATTTTATTTATTTGACAGAGAGAAACACAGCCAGAGAGGGAACACAAGCAGGGAGTATGAGAGAGGGGGAAGCAGGCTTCTAGCTGAGCACCGGGCCCGATGTGGGACTCGATCCTGGGTCTCCAGGATCATGACCTGAGCCAAAGGCAGTCACTTAACCAACTGAGACACCCAGGTGTCCCCAACATATTTTTTATACTTGATTTAGTACTTTCATTATGGTTGATATTCACTAGTTTTTTATATATATATATATATCTACAAGTTTCTTCTTTAACAAATTTCTTTCCCCAACTTAATTCCATGTTTCCCATTACATATTTCTTGGCATCCCACCATTTTAATGAGGTTTTATTTACACTTCTTATTTCTTTTGATGTTATTCATGATTTTTCTAAAATTACTTGTAGCATTTCAGAGATATTGAGAGTTTCCTCAGTACCCTGTGATATAATTCATTAAACCCCCCAAACTTGTTCTTTATTAAGAACTGAGACACTGTCTTGCATTTGCTTTTATCATTTCTTTTCTGACACATTTCTTATACATTGAAGAATAATTTTCTCAGGGAAGAAGACAACATAAAAATAGGGTTTGCATTTCTTTCTCACTCTTTATCCATATGTACTTTGTTTCTTTGAAAATCTACATTAATTTTGGCCACCTGTAGATTTGTATTTTTGCATGTTTCTTAAGAGATTTGTGCTGTTCATCTTCTATCAGTCCTTAGATACTTGCCTATGGACATTTTAAGGGAGAGGTGTGTTGAATCATTAGGAGGTCATCAAGAAAGCATAACTACTAGAATATTTCTTTTCTTTTTTTAAAATAATTTTTAAAAAATATTTTATTTATTTATTTGACAGAGAGAGATCACACGTAGGCAGAGAGGCAGACAGAGAGAGAGGAGGAAGCAGGCTCCTTGCTGAGAGCCCAACACCAACCTCAATCCCAGGACCCTGAGATCATGACCTGAGCTGAAGGCAGAGGCTTAACCCACTGAGCCACCCAGGCGTCCTACTAGGATATTTCTTGAGTTAGCTTCTGTTGTTGAATTTTTTAGGGATCAGAGTCTTATACTTATTTGTAGAGGTCCATAAAGTTAGTGGTTTGCTCATATGTAAGAAAGATCACTGTCAGCATAATGTATATGAGACCAGCTCTTAAGAATGCCAATCTGGGTGGCGCCTGGGTGGCTCAGTTGGTTAAGTGACTGCCTTCGGCTCAGGTCATGATCCCGGAGACCCGGGATCAAGCCCCACATCCGGCTCCCTGCTCGGCGGGAAGCCTGCTTCTCCCTCTCTCACTCCGCCTGCTTGTGTTCCCTCTCTAGCTGTGTTTCTCTCTGTCAAATAAAGAAGATCTTAAAAAAAAAAAAAAAAAGAATGCCAATCTGTTAAATGTCTAGGGCAAATAGACATTTGCTATTGTCTATCTGTCTTATAGACAATAAGATTATTTGTTTGTTTATTTATTTATTTTAGAGAGAGAGGGAGAGCAGAAGGAGGAGCAGGGGAGGAGAGAGGCAAGAAAACTCTGCACTGAGCACAAAGCCTAACATAGGGGTCAATCCCATGACTTCAAGATCATGACCGGAGCTGAAATCAAGAGTCAGATGCTGGGCGCCTGAGTGGCTTAGTGGGTTAAGCCTCCACTTTCAGCTCAGGTTATGATCTCAGGGTCCTGGGATCGAGGCCCTCATAGAGCTCTCTGCTCGTCAGGGAGCCTGCTTCCTTCTCTCTCTCTGCCTGCCTCTGCCTACTTGTGATCGCTCTGTGTCAAATATATAAATAAAATCTTTAAAAAACAAGAGTCAGATGCTTATCTAAGTGAGGCACCCTTAGATAATTCTTTTAATGACCCAAATTGTTCAGTATGCGTACCATCTGCTGTCCTACCATTATGATACTGGAGAAGCTGAGTAAGTAAAGGAATGGGGAGGTTGTTGATTTGAATCAAAAAGAGATGAATTAACAGCATTGAAGGATATTTGTCCTAAGTCATGTTGAAGCTTAATTAATCCTTTTCACCTTTTAAGAGAATACTTTTAAGAGCCAGACAGTTTTCCTTTCCTGGATGTGTTTTCTTGTGTCTGTTCAGTTCTTGATATAATCTACCTGTTCTACCTCATGAACTTCCAGATTTTTCCCGTCTTATTAAGGACGATTGTCCTTTCTCACCATGCCTTTTCACCTCCCTTTACATGTACTTATGTTGATAATAAGGCTAAGTTGCTATTTGGTGGGGTAGGGGGTTGGTTGCTCTTTGTCAAACCTTTCTGTATTACCCATGGTATTTTTCCATTGCTTAGCTGAAGCATAATTATCATACTAAAATCATTCATTCCATGTTTTGTTCAGATCCTTTTGAACATATTAGCTCATTGAAGAAATTCTTATACAGCTCTTTTAATTTGGTAAAGTGATACTTTCTTTTTAACCTTTTTGGGTGATTTCTTTGAGTCTGGTTTTGAGGCTGGTTAACTTTTTTTCTGTTCCAGGCTCCTGGGATAACTAATACTATCTTATAATGCCAGGAATTTTCAAAGTTGTCTTCTATCTTAAATATAACAAAATAGCAGAGGATTAGGACACATATCACTAAATTATTTAAAGAAGCCATGGGCTGATTTCTGCCAAGATTGCTACACCAAAAATGCTCTCCTTATCTTCAGGGATTATCTTCTGTCCTGGAATTGTATATCCTTAATAAGCTTTTGCCTACTTGTTCAAATATTTAAAAACTTGTTCAAAGCAGTGTTAAATTCTCTACCTTTCACATCATTGTAGATTTCTCTATTTCTCCTTTTAGTTAACTTTTGATTTTATGTATTTTGAAGCTCTGTTATTAGTTGTACACTCATTTAGCATTTCCCTTCGTCCCTCCCCCATCCTCTTGCATGCCACGAAATGACCCTTCAGTTCAGTGGCCAGAAAACCCAGGAGTCAATTCCAACATTTTGATCATACTTAATATATATACAACTCTATCACCATGTGAATTTTACCTCCTAAGTTATCTTGATTCTGTCTACTTCTCTTGAAATTTTTCCCCACCATCTAGCTTCCTATCTTCTAACTAGTTTACCTTCATCAGTCTTGTTTCCCTTGGAGTATTTTTATGAAATCGGAAATCTTATCATTTATCATAAAGTACTTCCATTGTTCCCCTTGGTTTTTAATAATCTAAATCTTTAATGTAGCCTACATAGTCCTAATATGTGGCTATGTGGCTCTTTTTTCTTTTCTCTTCTGGCTTATCTAGTCATCCCTCCTTTTTTTTTTTTGTTCTGCTTAAGACACAGTGGACTTTCTTGTGTTCCTTTTAATAATCTGATTCCTGGAATCATAAGCCTTTTCATATTCCAGTTCTTCTTGGGAGAAAAACTGTAACCATCTTTTTTGCCTGAAAAACACAGTCTTCAAATTGAAATTCAAAACCACTTACTTAGGGAAGCCTTGCTTAACTATGCAGACCAGTTAACAATATCCTATTTTAGGATTTTTCATTGTGCCATGCACTCTCATTCAGAACACTTGTCATATTTTTAAGTTTGTGTTTATTTTGGCATTTGATTCATGCCTAGCTAGTCTTACTAGACAATAGGCTGTTCAAACGGTTCTATTTTGCTCACCAAAGTGTATATCTTTTGCCTTAGATCTGGCAAATATTTCCTGTCCAATAAAAACTTATTGAATGAATAAACAAGATACATTCATGAGTGTTTCTACATTGATTAACAGAGCAAAATAACTTTGAAATTTATTGCAGAATGTTCCAGAAGGGAAAAAACCAAAACAACAACAACAACAAAACGTAGCACACCTTCTCAAAAACACGTGGGTCTTCTTTCCTTCTGTCTTAAATGGAATTGATGTTTTAACTTTATTTAGTGCTTAAATGATGGTTCTTTTTAAAACAATGCAAATTGGGTGCTTGGGTGGCTTAGTGGATTATGTGTCGCCTTCAGCTCAGGTACTGATCCCAGGGTCCTGGGATCCATCCACCCCCACATAGGGCTCCCCGCTCAGTGGGGAGCCTGCTTTTCCAGCTCTCTCTGCCCGTGACTCCTCCTACTTGTGCTCGCTCTCTCTGTCAAATAAATAAATAAAACTTTTAAAAAATAAAAATATAAAGTAATGCAAAACCTGCATATATTTTTGTAATCATTATGTAAGAATAAAGTTACCATATTGTTATTCTTCTCAAGCAGTGCCATTAGCAATGAAAAACTCAGTTTAGAGACTTTTTTTTTTAAGATTTTATTTATTTATTTGACAGAGAGAGATCACAAGTAGGCAGAAAGGTAGGCAGAGGGAGAAGGGGAAGCAAGCTCCCTGCTGAGCAGAGGGCCTAATGTGGGGCTCCATCCCAGGACCCTGAGATCATGACCTGAGCTGAAGGCAGAGGCTTTAACCCATTGAGCCACCCAGGGACCCCTCAGTTTAGAGACTTTTTGATGAACTTTTCCCCTTAGCTGTTCCCCACCATCAGAATTCAAAAATTCAAGCTTCAGTGAGATATATGATTTTATTGAAAATATGCATAGATCCATTGCATATAATGCCAATTATATTCCTCTACGCATCCTAAGTTATTAATGTCTAATTGTAAGACAGAGATAATTTACTTAGAAAATGTAATATTTAGGGCACCTGGGTGGCTCAGTTGGTTAAGCGACTGCCTTTGGCTCAGGTCATGATCCCGGAGACTGGGGATCGAGTCCCACATCAGGCTCCCTGCTTGGCAGGAAGTCTGCTTCTCCCTCTTTCACTCCTGCTGCTTGTGTTCCCTCTCTTGCTGTGTTTCTCTCTGTCAAATAAATAAACAAAATCTTAAAAAAAATGTAATATTTAAACTGCTTAAAAATGTTATGTTTTTTCTTTATGAAGAAGTATTTATAAAGAAGAAAATGGTGATATGGCAAACAAAGCAAAATGAACATGGTTTTTCTATATATATGTGTGTGTGCAAGTATAAAATTAATTATTAATTAATTTCTAAATATGAAAAGAGAAGCTAGGTTATTATCAAGTGAGATAATTCATATATTTTTATTAGTTCATTTTTTGCACAAGTAAGCACTTGGTAAATATTGGTGTCATCTTATTATTGCTATAATTACTAGAGCTGTTCTTATTTAACCTTTAAATTGTACCACATCGTTTTCTTATAAATGTTCGATATTACAATAAAAGACTTTTAATGGCCCAGAAATTTTAATGGCCCAGCAATAGACCATTACAGAGAGCAATCATTTCTTGCTGGTGTAATCCATCATGCTAAGTCTTTTGATGTCAGAGTTTCTTAAATCCTCATGAAGAAAAATTGAGGAGGAGTTGTTTGAATAACAAGCTTTTAATACAATTTTAACAAGTAAAAAGTGTGCCTCATATTGAGTTGCTAATTTATTTTGAACTGAATTATTGTTTGCTCTAGTTTTCCTTTATTCTTATTATAAACAAAAATATTTCCTCAACTTCTAACATGGTGTATGACATATAGCAAATAGTAGGTGATAATGAACATTTACTGTGAAGTTAATTAATTAATGAAATCAAGCTAAATTTTCATTGTAGAGAACACACTGATTATTCCATTTTATATGAAACTATGAAGCATGCATTTCATTATGCATGGTTATGTTTATTTTTTTCTTTGTTTAGCCATTAATCTTATCTTTACCTCATACGAAAATATACCAGGTGGTGTGAAACTGAATCTTAAAGAATAGGACATAGCCTAACAATTGAAGGTTGGGATGGCTCTTGAACCAGTGAACCATTGAACCAGTGAACCAGTGGGGAGGCAGAGTACAGGCTATAAGCAGAAGTGAGAACCGAACCTACGCATGCTTAGAAATAAGGTGGTATTTAAGAGCTCACATACACTACGTGTTTGTATGAATGTGCTTCACTGCGTTTATTTGTGGAATGAGATTATGAAAAAGAATGTTTAAATATGCTGGTTTTTGTCAATTATACAATTCTGCAGTTCTTTTTTCTTTTCTTTTCTTTTTTTTTAAGATTTCATTTGTTTATTTGACAGAGAGGAACACAGCTAGAGAGGAAACACAAGCAGGGGGAGTGACAGAAGGAGAAGAAGGCTTCCCGCCCAGCAGGGAACTGGATGTGGGGCTTCATCTTGGGACTCTGAGATCATGACCCAAGCCGAAGGAAGGTACTTAATGACTGAGCCACCAGGTGCCCCGCAGTTCTGCAAGTTTTAATAGTTTTTCTTTTTTTAAAAAGAACAATTTTTAAATTGTTTCATATTACTATTTCATCATAGATTTTTAAATATTTTAAGGCATATAGTATTCAAGAGAAGTAATAATAATACTAGACCAAGATTTCCTATTGCTGTTGTGAAATAATTTTTGAAATAAATACATTACTTTCATTCCTCCTGAGGCTGGCTAACATTCCATTTTTGGAACCCAGAGATGTTCTGAATCTTTTACTGGATTTTCTGCTTCTTTTGTACACTCAACAACATAAATACCCCTAAAGTGAGTACATTATAGGAATAAGAAGACTTCTGGATGATTTCCACATTTTGAAGTACTTGACATATTTAAAAAATATTAAATTGCCATAACATTGTGAATCTTTACATATTACAAATAATACATAACACACACAAATAAAAAGATTGTATATAATCCCACTAATATATAATATTGAGAATTTAAGATATATGCCCTCAGAGAGTTGGAGATCTTGCACAAGCAGTTTGCACATTCACTCTCCTTTTGGTTAGTCCTGCCTATTACTTAATAGACTCTATGTCTGGGCGCCTGGGTGGCTCAGTGGGTTAAAACCTCTGTCTTCGGCTCAGGTCATGATCTCAGGGTCGTGGGATCGAGGCCCACTTTGGGCTCCCTGCTTGGCGGGGAGCCTGCTTCCTCCTCTCTCTCTATGTCTGCCTCTCTGCCTACTTGTGATCTCTCTCTGTGTCAAATAAATAAATAAAACCTTTAAAAAATATATTCTGTGTCTCTCTTTTTATTTTAAAGATTTTATTTATTTATTTGACAGAGAGAAACAGAGCTAGAGAGGGAACACAAGCAGGGGAGTGAGAAAGGGAGAAGCAGGCTTCCCACTGAGCAGGCAGCCCGATGCGGGGCTCGATCCCGGGTCTCCGGGATCATGACCTGAGCTGAAGGCAGTTGCTTAACCAACTGAACCACCCAGGCGCCCCTCTGTGTCTCTTTATAACAATAAAAATAGAACTTAACCAATACTGTAGTTATCCAATTTAATATAAATCTAATATATTTATAATGCATTTCCAGTCTCTGTTGGCTTTTCAAAAAAAAAAAGGATATACCTCAGAACATATTCTTCTTGAACTTGCTCTTACAAAGTATATACATAAAATTAAAAGTTAGGCACCTAAGTTTATGATTAGGATAAAATAATTCTGGTCATAAATCACATATCTAATGAGATAGAAAATAATATACAGACACATGAAATGCCAACTTTTACCAATCATTTTAAAACTTAGAGTTGTCTAAGGATGTACCAATTATTTTAAAACTTAGAGTTGTCTAAGGATGTTTATCATGTTCAGGAAACTGAATTTTTTTTTTTTTAAGATTTTATTTATTTGACAGAGAGAAACACACCGAGAGAGGGAACACAAACAGGGGGAATGGGAGAGGGAGAAGTAGGCTCCGTGTGGAGCAGAAGAGAGAGCCCGATGTGGAGGTCGATCCTAGGACCCTGGGATCATGACCTGAGCAGAAGGCAGATGTTTAACGCCCAAGCCACCCAGGTGCCCCAAAACTGAATATTTTTTGAAAGTTGCAACAGATTTCATTTAGGAAGAAAAACTGACTTATGATTAAATTAAGTATATTTCTAATAGAGAAAAAATGAAAAATCAAGTTTATTTCTATTAAAGAGATTTCCTTAAAAGAATGGCTAGTCTCAATTGGTTATGATTGATCAAAGAATGCCATTGTGTGGGTGCTATAAAAGATTAAAGGAAAGACTGGGTCCTAAGAAAGGAAAAAAAAAAGCATAAAATAAAGAATGAGATTGAACTATAAGGGATTAAACTGTGGTTTTCATGAATTAAATAACTATTATGGGCTAAATAGTATCCCATCCAAATTTATATATTGAAGTTCTAATCCCTAGTATTATGGACTATTTGGAGTATCTGGAGATAAGGTCTTTAAAGAGGTAGGTAAGTTAAAAATGAGACCATTAGGATGGACCGTATTCCAATGTGACCAATGTCCTTATAAAAAGAGGAAATTAAGGGCACCTGGGTGGCTCAGTGGGTTAAGCCTTTGCCTTCGGCTCAGGTCATGATCTCAGGGTCTTGGGATCAAGGCCCGCATCCAGCTCTCCGTTCAGCGGGGAGCCTGCTTCCTCCTCTCTCTCTGCCTGCCTGTCTGCCTATTTGTGATCTCTCTCTCTCTGTCAAATAAATAAAGAAATCTTTAAAAAAAAAAAAGGAAAAGAGGAAATTAAGACAGTGACAGAGAGAAGATCATGTGAGGACCCAAGTACAAGATGGCCATGCACAATTCAGGGAGAGAGGCCTCAGAAAAAACAACCTATTTGACACCTTGATTTCAGACTTATGGCTTCCAGAAAGGTGAGAAAATAAATTTCTGTTGATTAAGCCACTTTTCTAATATTCTGTTATAGTTGTTCTAACAAATGCACCAATTAAAAACTTAAAGTATAATTAATGTTTCCATAATATATTGTAAGTATTAGGAGAAATCTCCCAAATGAACTAAATTACGTTGGCAACAAGTCTTTCAATAAAACTGTGTCATAGTATGCTAAAACTTCCTCATATGTGAAGATCAAAATGAACAAAATCTGTGGGAACTGACGCAGAATAAAACTAATATTTAATAAGCAGCTAACTACAGATATTTTCAAGTAAATCCCACTAATGCTTCTTCAGTGAATCATAGGCACTTAAAGAAGCACCATCTCTGCCTTCACAGAACTTCTGGTGATGATGATGATGGTGACAGTAAGCATTGTTGTGTGGTAAGCAGTGCACCAAGCAGTTTATTATTTCACTTAAAGAAAAAGCCATTATTTTTTTCTTTACTTTACAAATGAAGACCAGAGTATGTATGTATGTATGTATGTATGTATGTATGTATGTACATATGTATGTATTTATTTATTTTAAAGATTTTATTTATTTACTTGACAGAGGGGCACCTGGGTGGCTCAGTTGGTTAAGCGACTGCCTTCGGCTCAGGTCATGATCCCAGAGACCTGGGACCGAGTCCCACATCGGGCTCCCCGCTTGGCGGGAGGCCTGCTTCTCCCTCTCTCACTCCCCCTGCTTGTGTTCCCTCTCTGGCTGTGTTTCTCTCTGTCAAAATAAATAAAATCTTTAAAAAAAAATATTTACTTGACAGAGAGATCACAAGTAGGCAGAAAGGCAGGCAGAGAGAGAGAGGAGGAAGCAGGCTCCCTGCCAAGCAGAGAGCCCGAGGTGGACCTTGATCCCAGGACCCTGAGATCATGACCTGAGCAGAAGGCAGAGGCTTTAACCCACTGAGCCACCCAGGTGCCCTCAGGTTCTTTACTCTTAATCACTAGTACTTGCTTGCTTAATAAAGATAGATCATGAGAAATTCTCCAAGAGTATAGGCACACAACAATAAATATATACAACAGCTGCATACTGAAGTACATATGATGCTCTAATTTCAGTGTTTCATTTTTTTTTGGTCATATCGTAGTATTGATGAAATCGGAAAGAAGGCTATTACTTTAATATGTATGTGTTGATGTATATATAAATATGCATATGTATGTATGGTATGGTGTATATATATTAGTCTGTAACACTTTGTAGTAAAATGTGATATAATTATATAATTAGTCATCTTAATTTTTCATTTATACTATTTTATGTATTTTATGATACATGTTACTTTTTATTTATTTTTTAATTTATTACTATTTTTTTTCTTAAAGAGTAAGCTAGTGGGGGGTAGAGGAAGAGGGAGAGAGAATTTCTTTACAAGATTTATGTATTTATTTGAGAAGGAGAGTGAGTGAGCGAGCATAGAGAGGAAAGGGGGCAGAGGGGAAGGCAGAGAATCTTGTAAGGAGACTCTCTTCTGAGTGCAGAGCCTATATGGGGCTTAATGCCTGCTTGATTCCACAACCTTGAGGTAACAACCTGGCCGAGAGTTGGAGGCCTAACCAACTGTCACCCAAAAGAGAGACTTTTAAGCAAGCTCCACACCCAGCATGGAGCTGGGCACAGGACTCAGTCTCACGACCCTGAAATCATGACCTGAGCCAAAATCAAGAGTCAGATGCTTAACCGACTGAGTTATCCAGGCACCGCAGGCGCTACTTTCTAATATTACTTACTATTATGAAAATAATTATTACTTGATCAAACTTTTAAGTGGTAAATATATATAGCTATACATATTTGGATTAAGTATTCAGTATTCTTTTATAGAAATAGCCATATTGCGAGCATATTTTAGCTTTTAGTAAACAGTCTTCTTTTAGAAGATAAGATTATCCTTTCTTCATTTCTAACCATTTTTTATATTAGCCTTTTTTTGTTTCCTTTTTATTTTCCTTTCCTTTCTTTATAATCCTATAGCTTTCAGATTTACCTCTACATCATCTTTTATGACAAGATCAGAGTTGTACTTCATGACTGTCAAGGTGCGAAATCAAGCTCCCTCATTTATAGAAGAAAAAAAATGTTCATAGAACTCTAGTAGATAATTTCTATAATAAGTGAAAGCTAGACTGTAACCAGATTTCACCTAAATCTGAAATGGAGATAGTAATATTTCTTACATCAGTTTCTATACATTACTGTAAATATTTTGAGTGAAATTTTTACAGTGCACAATCACAGAGATATTATAATATAATCATATAATATTAATAACAGCATTAAAATACTAGCTAATAATGAGTCTTTACCCTGTGAAGTATCTTACATTAATCGCTTTACATGCATTTTCTCAATTGTAATATTATTGGGTGCATTTTATGACTGTACTTAGCCTTTGGGATAAAAACTTGGAGGAATGACACACAGTGATTTGTAACATAGTCAGTGCAAGGTCAGTTGGGAATTCTACCATAGCTAGTTTGTTATCATTTCAGAACCAGAGGTTTCTAAACTCTTTTATGGTAACTCTTTCCTTCTTCCCTCCCTCCTTTCCTCCCTCTTTCCTTCCTTCTTCTTTCCCTCCCCCCTTCCTTCCTCCTTTTTATCCATTTATTTTAGAGGGAGAGAGAGAGCACGAATAGGAGAGGCAGAGGAAGAGGGAAAGAGAATCTCAAGCAGACCCCGCACTGAGCACAGAGCCTGATAAAGGTTTGATCTCAGGATGCTGAGATCATTACCTGGGCAGAAACCAAGAGTTGGATGCTTAACTCTTGGTTGCGTCAGCCAGGTGCCTCCCTATGGTAGCTTTTAAGATTAGATTTCTCTGGATAGGGATATAAGATATGACTAAAGTTTAATTAGCTGGGTGGACCTTTTCTTTTTCAAAGAATGCTCCAGGACAAGCTTCCTCTCCAGCAGATAGCTGCATGATATTGGGAGCAAGTGGAGACAGGCCTTTGCATAAAAACAGGACTTTATGGAGAGCTTGACTTTTTGTGTAATTTTTCACAGAGAGAATTTCTCTAAAGGTGGAGACTATACGGGTTAGTAATCAAAAGATTTCCTCTGCACAGCTAGAAAGAGGAAACTGGTAAAGTGTGGAGGCCCCCACCACATCTTCTTTATCGTTTCTGACTCCATAGAAAATTTTGTGTTCTGAGGAATGTGTATTTAACTCATCTGATTTCAAAGGGTAAATAAAAAAATTTTTTTCATATTCATGGACTCATTTTACCTGGAAATTCATAGAAGGGGAGTCATTTTATGTTCCTGAATCAAGATTTATATTATACCAACTCCTGAAAATGTTTGCACAAATTTTAACAGTAGCATTTTTACATAATACATTTTTGGACTAATGCTAAGAGTCAATAGATTAAGATTTTGAGTAAAGGTAGAACTTTATTTATTTCTTTCAGTGAGCAGAAAATTGTGCACATTGAAGTTTGGTAACTATTAATAGTGATATGTATCAGAAATAAGTATTAATAACAGTACTTTCAAATATGATATGACTCTCAATTATTTATCTTACCTGGAAAAGAATAATAACTATTAATATATTTGAAGACAGACAAAAGGCAAATTGAAGATAAATGTTAGCCAAAAGGTTACACTTTTGAATCAGTATCTCAAAGGATAAACTCATAGTTGGAAGTAAATGAAACATTTTTCACTTCTTTTGACAGAACCTGATTAATTCAAGAAATGCTTTCTCTGCTGCTTAGCTTCTCAGCACTCACACCATCTGCCCATATTCGGCTTTGGTTTCTATTTGGTTTCACTTGTGAAGTAACATAAAATGAGAAACTCATTAAAAACTTTTGAGACACATCCCATATAGACACCCAGAAACCACTCAACCACTCAATAGCTGCCAGTTTTATAGACTCGGATATAAATGATCTGTATGGAATAGTTTCTTTTTTCCTTTTAAATTCAGGATTTTAGGGGCACCTGGGTGGCACAGTCAGTTAAGTGCCCTACAATTGGTTTTGGGTCAGGTCATGATCTCAGGGTCATGAGATGGAGCCTGGTGTTGGGCTCTGGTCTTGGAGAGCTCTCTCCTCCTCTTCCCCACTCCTTTCTCTCTCTTAAAAATAAATAAATCTGGGTGCCTGGCTGACTCAGGAGGTTAATCCAGTGCCTTCCACTCAGGTCATGATCCTTGAGTCCCAGGATGGAGTCCTACATTGGGCTCCCAACTCCGTGGGGAGTCCACTTCTCCCTCTGAACTTCTCCCCTCTCCTGCTCTCTCTCACTCTCTCTTTCTCAAATAAATAAATAAAATCTTAAAAAAAATAAATCTCACCATAAAAAAAACAAATCAGGATTTCAGTCTGGGTAACTCTGGTTAGTAATGGAAGCTGCATTTGGAACAAAAATGCTCAGAGGTTGATAGCTGTTATGCTGGAGTAGCACATTCTTGTGAAGCTTTCTTTGATTATTCGAACTTGAACTGAAGTTTTTTTCTGTGAGTTTCTATAGTATGTATACTTTTAAAGTACCATTTATTACCTATTAATTTTCATTAATTTTCCAAGCATGAATATTTCCTGTTCCTCATTAATGGAAGGCAGGAATCATGTCTTTTAAAAATAAGATAAACATTGTAGTAAAGACTACCACCTGTTGATTACCTCCCAATTACTATGGGGAGTATAGGGAAGAGAGGAAAGAATAGCAAATCTGTTGTTAGACTTGTAAATGATACCTTCCTATTTTACTTTTGAATATCACACGAAGGTACAATACGTTTAAACTCGGTGATTTTTTTTCCCCCATTACCTGCTTAGTGGTAGGTTTTTTGTAACATGTTTTCACTATTTATATTTCATTCTATCTTCAACAAGATGATGTGTAACTGGTAATTACTGTATTTGCATTTATCAGAGATTAAGATAAATTAAATGATTTGCCTGGGATTACAAGTAGTAGCATTTAGT
This sequence comes from Spilogale gracilis, assembly GCA_004023965.1. NCBI lineage: Eukaryota > Metazoa > Chordata > Mammalia > Carnivora > Mephitidae > Spilogale > Spilogale gracilis. The sequence continues at coordinate 39,998 of PITA01014420.1, forward strand.
ATAGAAGGGTTGAATCATTATATTGTACACTTGAAATGAATATACAATGTATGTTTACTACACTGGAATTCAAATAGAAAGAAACAAAAACAAATCATAGCATTCATTCTCTATATCACAGCTATAGCAGCACTAAATTAGAACAAGTGGCACCATATTAGTATGTAGAGGAGTACTAAAGAGAAGAGATTCACGAGATTTCTCCCAAAATATACATTAGGACTCTGGTGGTCCCCAAAGATCTCAAGCTCTATATGCTTTTTCAAGAACTCAGTGCTCCTTGGGGGACCGGGGTGGCTCAGTGGGCTAAAGCCTCTACCTTCGGCTCAGGTCATGATCTCAGGTTCCTGGGATTGAGGCCTGCATCAGGCTCTCTGCTCGGAGGGGAGCCTGCTTCCCCCTCTTTCTCTGCCTGCCTCTCTGCTGTCTTGTGACCTCTCGCTCTGTCAAATAAATAAATAAAGTCCTAAAAAAAAGAACTCAATGCTCCTTCTTTATGGATGGAATAGTACTTGATATTAACTGATTAATGAATTTAGATAATCCATCTTAATATTTTTTAGAAAAGAACTTGTTTAATATGATCTATTTCATGAGTTCTCAATGTTTATACCTTCAGAAGAGTTTAGAGTTTGTGTATGTTTGCGTATATGCATGGTTTGTTCTATTTCAATATATTTTTATTTTTTTTTCCTGACAGTAAGTACTCTGGTTTGAACATAAATTACTTTGTGTGCTACTGCTCTATGTTATGTGTTTACTTTTTTGTGTATGATGGGGGAGGTTTTCTGGCATGTTATAGCCTCCATTATCTACCCAGTATAAGTTATAAAATAAAAGGATAATGGCATAGTGATTTTAAATACTGCTCATCTTTTCATATCATGCATAATTATGATCAATTTTACATTCCTAATTTAAATGTTTCAGTGACAAGTAAAATGGTAAAAATAATATTTTATTAAACTTGATTCTACCTTATGAATATTGATGTAACCATGTCTGTTTATAGCCAAGTCAGTGCTGCTAGAAGTTGACAAATGAAATGAACAATTCATTTCAAGAAACTGTACTATTCATGTTAGTCTTCTGTTGTATGACCTATGCTACTTTGCATATGGTGGGCTGTTATATTTGGAAAACCTCTCCATGATCTTAATTGTCCATCTTGCCTCTACCATTTTGGGGTGGGTACAGAAATGCTCTGAAAATTGTACAAAGCAGATCTGGCTACAAAGGTTGCCAATCTTCATAATGAGACCTCCGTGGGACTTAAATGGCCCTTAGAATATACAGCTACAGATAAGTTCCCTGGTGCTTCTGTTCTTGCCCATCCTTCATTTTGAGAATTTGGGTGGCACAGGTATGGTAGGAAAGGAGGAATTCTGCGTAGGCATTCTGTCTTCCCTCTCTTTCCTGTCTAGGGCCTTGACTGCAGCTTTTGAAATGAAAAGATCATAAATAAAAGGTTGTTTTCAGGTGCTCTTAAAGTAGAAATTGAGTTCTATTACTAGAAGTTTAAGGTCCTGTTTCATTATTTCCTTATCTTGGTGGTAGGTGACTAATTAGGAGGGATTTAAGAATATGATTTTGATAAATTTTAAAACAAAAGAAGTTGAATTCACCTTTCTTGGTTTTTGAATGGAGTCAGGGTTTTTCTGTCTTTAATTTTGCAGCTGGAATCTTTAATAATTTTCATATAAGTGAAATTTATTCTGGTTTCAAACATATCCAGAATTTTGTGAGGAAGGATAATAGACATTTCCTGAAATTTCAGTGACAAGGCTTTACATTAAACTTCTGTTGTCATCTGTCTTGAACCAAGATCGGGAAAACAGTCCTGAGGGGAGTTTCATTTGCATGTTGCTGAACAGGTTGATGTCCTCAATTGGAACACCGCGAAGTGCACAACAAGCCACCTGATTTTTCATAGCAGAGAATGAAATAGAAAATTGAAGAGAAAGAAGAATTTCATTCCACTTCACTTATTTGGTTTAAATTCACTTTAAAAAATATGAGATGTCTCATTCAGTTTAATTCATGCAAATTAAGCCTATAGAGGATGACAGAAATCATATGGCAAAGACTTTCCCAAATGCTGTGACTAAGAGTGAAGCAGTTTTATACGGTGTTTGAGGGGGACACCACAAAATACTGTTGAAGTGGCTGGAGATTGTATTGAAGACCTTTGTAGATTGGAGGAGATTAATAATTTAAGATTCATATTAAAAAGAAGGTAAGTAATTTAGCAAAACATTAGAGGACTTTCATGTCTTTTAAATTAATTTTCTTTTTCTTTGTCATTTAAGTTGGTAAAGGGACTACATGACTATGTATTCTCTTGATAAACTCGTATATTTGAAGACAATCCAAATAATTTAGCCTATAGAAGTCCTTTGTCTTGAAACACCCAGGTAATTGAAACAAAAGAAGAATGTTGACTGTCTTTGGCTCTGTTTATTTAACTATTGTTACATTATAAGCTTATTTTTCCCTTTACATTTTTTATTGCATTTTAAATAGCAAAATAACAGATGTGACTATTCCTTGAAAACTGTAAAGTGTATATAATTTCAGTTGCTATCTTTAGTATTGTTTTCTTCTACCCCTACATAAATTCTGTATTCCAGTGCACATGTGTTGTATATTTAGTCATGAACATTCATTGACTATTCAGTTTTGTTACTACTTTGTCTTTACTTAAGAGTGTTCCCTTCACTTGTTTGTGGGTTCTCTTCACTTGTTTGTGGGCTTATTGTGCTGTCTGATAGACTTGAAGTAGTACAGTCTCTGAAACCCCGCTATTTAAAGCAATGATGTGTTAATTGGTCTACCAAAATTTGACTTAGAATCTTTTTTCTTTTTTTCTTTTACTACTCAATAAGCCTTTGTGTTTATACACATGAGCTTTAGTTGGGGAAAAATTTGTTTGTATTATACCTTTGAAATGCTCTTCTCTCTCATTTCTTCCTTGACTGTTAATTATGCTCTGTGTCAGCTGTTGGATTTGTTGAAATATTCCTCTTTTTTTTAAATCTTTTCTCCTACTTTCCATTGTTTCATCATTCTATTTTAACTTCTTATTTTTTTCTACATTTATTTTCAATGCCTTTATTGAATTTATCATTCTAATTATAATATTTTAATTTGTAAGAGCTCATTAGTTTTGCTGAATATTCATTGTTACATTATCATGTTCTTACTTTATTCGTGCAATATTATAGCTTTCAGAGTTATTATAGTTTCTTTGCATGAGGCTGTCTTTCCCTTTTCTCTATTTTTTCTCTGGATTCACTTTTATGTTTTGCTTGGTGTTTTTTTCTCTTTCATATAATAAGCTTTCTCAAATCACTATTGATTTTTAGATACCAATTCATATTTAAGAGTGAAATATAAAAGAAATAATTAAACTCTTAGTGTTTTTGCTAATAGCTGGAGGTCTTTTCTCTTTAGTTATTCTTCTTCTCCAACAAATATTTATCTGGTCAGCCCTGCAAAATTTGTGAAGCCCAATGCAAACTGGAAATGCGGAGCTCCTTGTTGAAAATTAAGAATCTCAAGAAAGCAATCACAGAGCTTTAAAATGAAAGTGTGATCATTTTAAGTGTGGGTCCCCATGAGATGACAGAAGTTGCATAGCAATGAATCTGGCCCTGTCTCTAGTTAATGTTTGCCTGAAATCCAATGTTCTGCGAACAGCAGTCCTCTGTAGTGAACAGACCTTGGTTACTTATACTTTCAGTTAATTCCCCATTTTTCAGCCTCTTGTCTTACTTAAATCTTCTGCTTTTTCCTTTGTTCTGTGTTTTCAAAAGCCTCTTTAATTTCTATTGAAAATACAGATACCGTTTGCTGAGGGTGGAGTGATGTGTTCTCCCGCACAAGGACAAGAAGCTAGAACCATGGTTTCCATCCTCTTTGTACAGACTGTTAACCAACCACCCTAATCTCAGCCTATGCCCTACATCTTTATTCTGGAAAATTTAAGTCCAAAGTCCTGTGAATATTTTTTCTTTTAGACTTCTCCCTTCTAAGGACTTCAGTAGTAGGGTTTTCCCTCCTAACTAAAATTCATCCTCTTCTTCTGTCTCCTTTTGATCTTCCAAAGCTTTGCTGGAATCTCTTGTCTTTGGTTACCTTCTCTTCCATTCTCTTTATTCCTGTGATTTTATACTTGATTTTTCTGCTTTATCTCACTTCCTGTGGTGTAGTGTAGAATAGAATATTCATTTTCTGTCCAATCTGCCATAGTAATCATCAAAATATTATTTTAAAATGCAAAATAAATTCATAAAAGTAAGGAAATTTCTTACTTCATTAGTAATCCATTTAAGAGTAACGTGATATAGGGTGCCTGGGTGGCTCAGTGGATTAAAGCCTCTGCCTTCAGCACAGGTCATGATTTCAGGGTCCTGGGATCGAGGCCTACATTGGGCTCTCTGCTCAGCAGGGAGCCTGCCTCCTCCTCTCTCTCTGCCTGCCTCTCTGCCTACTTGTGATCTCTCTTTCTGTCAAACAAATAAATAAAATCTTTAAAAAAAAAGAGAAAGATGATATACATTTGACCCTTGAACAACTTGAAGGTTATGGGTGTTGAACCCCTGTGTAGTTGAAAATCCATATATAACCTGGACTCCTTCAAAACTTAACTACAATAACATAGTATTGACCAGAAGCTATACCAATAACACTAGTTGGTTTATACATATATTGTATGTTATATGTATTACATTCTTAAGACAAAGTAAGCTAGAGAAAAAGTGTTATTAATAAAATCATAAGAGAAAATACAGTTACAGTATTGTATTGAAAAAAAATCTGCATGTAAGTGGACCTGCCCAGCTTAAACCTGTGTTGTTCAAGGATCAATAGTATGTTAAAAATTAAACAATAATTTAAAAAAAAATCATTGGACTTTATTGACATTTCTTTTGTTATTATGGAATGTAAGGTGGAATATGTGGAAAAAGTGAATTTAAGATTGAGGGGAAATATTAAAAATTAAGTAAACTAAATATCAGTCTTCAACCATCTCTCAAACAACATGGCAGTTCCATCTCAAAGTTCAGATGAAAAAGGAATTTGTCTCCCCTTAGTGAAGGAAGTAAATGAGTGAATTTTAGAAGTCTTCCAGCTGACTAACTTGATTCCCTAATTTCCATTAATTACTGAGGATTTATTGATACTGTGGTTAATTAGATAATGAGGTGCAACCAAAACCTTTGCCAAATTTAAACATGGAAGAGCGTAAAAGGAGAAATGACATTGCTTAAAATGTCATTCTCTTTTACTTTACTCTTTTACTTTTGTCATTCTTTTTGCTGGTCTGCTTTTGTAAGGTCTCATTAAGCTCTACTCTTTTATTTTGTATAACAGAAATGGCCTTATAGCTTGATATTTTAAAATATTTCTCTGAGGGGCGCCTGGGTGGCTCAGTTGGTTAAGCCACTGCCTTCGGCTTAGGTCATGATCCCAGAGACCCGAGATCGAGCCCCACATCGGGCTCCCTGCTCGGCAGGAAAGGCTGCTTCTCCCTCTCTCACTCCCCCTACTTATGTTCCCTCTCTGGCTGTGTTTCTCTCTGTCAAATAAACAAAAATCTTAAAAAAAATTTTTTTCTCTGAAGATTGGAATTATTTATTTTTAAATATTACTTTGGAACATTTATTATATTACCATTGAAATTTCTGTGATATATTCCAGTCACATATTTATTGAAAACCACTTGGAAATTTATATTTTGGAAATTTTCACTTAACATCCAGGAATGAAGGGGAGCATTGAGTGTATCCAGTTACCGTCTCCAGTTGGATGGCGATGGGGTAGTGACCATAAAGTGTCTCTTGTGTCAGGAATTTCTTCATCATGAAGGAAGCAGATTACTGTGTAATAATGCTGGCCTTAATTTGTTTTGAGCCTCTTCATAGAAACCAGAAGAAATATATCATCCTTATATCTAATGTATCTTTTTCTGAATATCATTCTCCAGATTCCTATTTTTTTTCTAGTCATCATGGATCTTTAGACTATTCAGAGGCATGTGTTTCAATGAACAACCTACAGTGCACTATTCTTGATATCTTTTGATATTAGCATAAGTACATAGCTAGGGATTGAGAGTACCAGCTGTGGTATCAGAAAGACTTGGGCCTTGATTACCCAGAGTACCACTTATGAATAAAATAAATTTGGATAAATTATAAGCTGAGCCATAGCCAATAGTTTTCAAAATTGTGTGCATATTGGAATTACTGAGTTTTTAAAAATATGTACAATGGACCCTTGAACAGCAAGTTTGAGCTGCATAGGTCCACTTATATGTAGATTTATTTCCATAAATACAGTATGGTGCTATAAATATATTTTCTTTTCCTTAAAATTATAACATTTTTTTAGCTTACTTTGCTGTAAGTATACAGTGTATAATATATATAACATTAAAATACGTGTTAATTGACTTTATGTTATTGGTAAAGGTTCCAGTCAGTAGTCACCTATTTGTGAAGTTTGGGGGGAATCAAAAATGTGGATTTTTTAAAAAGATTTTTATTTATTTATTTGACAGAGAGATCACAGTAGGCAGAGAGGCAGGCAGAGAGGAGGAAGCAGGCCCCTTGCTGAGCAGAGAGCTCGATGCAAGGCATTGATCCCAGGACCCCTGAGATCATGACCTGAGCTGAAGGCAGAGGCTTAACCCTCTGAGCCACCCAGGTGCCCTATATGTGGATTTTTGACTACATAGGGGGTTGGTACTCCTAACCTCTAATTGTTCAAGAGTCAATTATATTCACCACTAGTACAC
>PITA01014421.1:0-53643 GCA_004023965.1 Spilogale gracilis
GAAAAGAAAATATTTCTAAAAAATTAAAAATAAACAGTTCTTCCCTTGATCCCAACTCTATCACCATATGCCACCATCATTCCAAAAGATACAAGAAAGAATAGGGCAGAGAAGGGGTGGATGGGCTCCCTTCCTTCAGTCTCTACTTACAATTGGGAATAAGTACCCATGGCTTACAGAAAAGGTAATACTGTGTGTGACTTTTTTTTAAAATTTAACTGAGAAAATGATGCTTTCTAGAACTGCTAAAGATTATGAATGCATTTAGCAATAACCCACAGGGCTGTTTGTGTCTCATCAAATATTTAAGTTATCTGCCTGTATATAACATCTCTCGGCCATGGTGCTAAATAAGATAAGCAGACTCGCTCCTTATAAGAGGACAGCCTGAAAAATCGCATCAGTGGGCATTCAAGAGTCCTATAGGATGAAACAGAAGAAAGGTAATTATGCGTGCTGTCCATAATGAGAATTAGACCTCTCAACCTAAGTCTGCGGCAGGGCTGAGCCTGGAGCTGATGAGGTGTTTAAGCCTAGACACATACGGGGTAGACTGTGGAGCTTTTCTTTCAGGTCTGCAATGCTATGTCACGTGCAAAGGATCTAGCTGATGTACCGACCTCACTTGATTTTAACTAGAGCGAGCTTTTTGCAGAAGGAACAAAGTTAACCTGATATTTGAAGGGGTCGTTGGGGGTAAAAAGAGAAGGAATAAGGGCTCCTTGAGCAAAGTCTGTCAGGCCTCAGAAGCAAGATCAGGAACACGTGACTCACTGCCCAAAGAGACCCCTGCATCAGGCCAACCACCAATGGGCAATCCTGGTGGTCAGGGAGAATGGAACCTAAGGGGTAAATACACAAGGCCCTGAGAAATTATGTTGTTAGAAGTACAGGAAACCAGGTGAGCAATCGGTAAACAGAGAGCAGATCGAATGCACTGTGGGATTTACCTGGCCTATAGTGATGGTCTATTTACAGATATTTCTCCTCTAAGGGAAGCTGATTACACCAGGTCTGAAAATACACCCTTGCAAAATATATAACTTAGAGGGTAAGTTCCCCATCAAGGAAGAGGTGCACTCCAAGCATGGAAAGTATTTCAGTTTCCCAAAGGTCAGATTATTAACAATAGTGCCTCATGCACTCCTCCAGTTCAGGGTCACCTACATCTTCTCTGGGGACTTCCCCAGTGTGTAGGAGAAGCTGGGTCTAAGTTCACCACCAATGCTCAAAGCCTCAGCCTGCTAGCTAGACCTCGTAGAGCCTGAAGAAGGCAGAGCATAAAGGAAGCAAGCAAGAAAAAAGGCTTTTCTCTTCGCCACACAAGGATGCTCCATGAATTTGCTGAGAACAAGGTGATGTCACGGAAGAACAGTTAAATCAATGCCTTTTCTCACCATGGCATAGAGCACATCTATAAGAAAGTGCATCTCCTTCAGAAGGTATTGTCTTGCTCATGCACTACCCCTTCCACTTCTGCACACTCAGCAAATATTCAATAAGGAGATTACACCCTTCATGGAATTGGCTCATGAAGCAAAAGTTTAAAAAATGGCATGGTTTTCTAAAACACAAATTCATTTTTTTCAAGCAGTTTTTAGTGGAAAGGAAAAAATTCTTTTCTGGGCAAGGTCCAGGTTGTCCTACCACATTCAAGATGTGGACAAGGAGTAGTAAGATAGTCCTTAAGCTACTCTCAGACTAGCCCCATTATTTATGGAGATGCCGCAAATGACTTCTTCAAGTCCTTCCCATCTGTCCTTTTGAACTAAGCCCAGCCTAAAAGCTGAAATGCCCAATCAGAAATTAAGCCAAATTCTTTCTGTTCACAGGGGATTAGCTGCTCCATCAGAGAACTTCCCCCTTTGTGTTCAGCTAATACTGAAGGGTCAGAGCTCAGGCCATGAGCCCAGGACAGTCAGGTCAATAGTCCACACCTTTAAACACTACAGGCTGCTTGATGCGCAGGGGAGGACATCACCTGGATGGAAAGTGAAGGGAGTGCATTTCTCCCTTTGTCACTAGCCTTTGCCAATGACCACAGAGGACAGAGCGCACAGGTGGGCCACCTCCCGGGACAAAAGGCCGCTAGTGTCAGATCATCTCTCTAAAGCTCACTGAGTGCTCCTGGGGCAAGAGAATTTAGGGATTATCTGTCCTCCCTGCCCTCTATTGAATAAGGCAAGGGAGGCCCGGGAAGTTCAGGAGACATGCTCAAGGCCACACAGGGAGTCCGAGGCATCCTTGCCAGGGACCAGGACTTGCTTGGAGGAGGCAAAAGCTGTGTCCTTCCTCCTTCCTTTGTCTTAGTGAAACTAGCGAGAAATGAACCCATTCTTCCTGCCTCCTGGAAAATCTCCGACCTTTGTGCCCAGCCGTTAGTCTGCCCCTGTGAGCAGAATCAAGGAGAGGCAGACTCCGGGCCAGGCCCCACCCCCCCAGGGGCCCAGCTGCATTTCAGCCACCTGAACTTTCTCCGCAGCCTTGCCCCCTAACCCCGAGGGAGGCCCAGATTGGTGACAGAGAGCAGCAGAGGCGCAGCAAACCCTTTGAGAGAACCTCTGATGGTGACATGTTTGTCATCAGGGTTTCCGAAGGCAACTGGCAGAGGACGAGGGAGCAGACAGACATCTGATGGGCAAGGGCAAAGCGTGTCCTAGGGGCTCTCCCTTCCGTGATGCCTTTCACCCTTTCGACGTAGACACTCGGTGTTCTGATGCTCATGGGCTCTGATTTCCTCAATAATGTGAACATCTTTTTTGCCAATTGTTTTTCGTGGATGTGAGTGATTTTCCAAGGGCCTGGTCAGCAGGAGTCAGTGCTGGCTGCCACCAAGCCCCGGAATAAAGGACAGGCACCCCGGACGGTGAGCCCTGCATAAGGAGCCCCAGTCAGAGGTCAGTGATGGGGCCTGGGAAAAACACTCATTATAGGTGGGGAGCACTGGGATCAAGAAGGGCTATTGTAGGAGCACCTGGGCAGCTCAGTCGGTTAAGGGTCTGACTTTGACTCAGATCCATGATCCCAGGACCAACAGGGAGCACGCTTCTCCCTCTGCTGCTTCACCTGCTTGTGCTCTTGCTTTCTCTGTCAAATAAATATATAAAATCCTAAAAAAAAAAGAAGGAGGAGGAGGAGAAGGAGGAAGAGTATGGTGTCCCAGGAGCTTCTAATTAATCCAGATACCTCCTTAGAGAATGACAAAGTGGTACAACCAGGAGTTTCCAAGATAAGAAGATCAGATGAGAACACGTATCTGGGGAGCGGGTGGGAGAGGGCAGGAGCCAGAAAGAGACAAAAGGAGAAGCTAATTCACCTGGGGGGCGGCGGGCAGGCAGGTGGTAGAGTATCACAACTAGGAATAACAATGATAAGGGTATTGGTCTGAGCTAATACTGTGTTTATTGGGTGCCAAGCAGGGTTCTGAGCAGTTTACATGTGTGACTTCATTTGGGGGCGCTCTGATTACCCCATTTTACCAACGAGAACACAGAAGCACAGAGAGGTCAACACTGAGGAATCCGAGGCTGGTTAAGGGAAGTTGTAGAAGCCAGGCTGTGAAGGAAATAAAGCTTTGTCTGGAAGACAGAGACCCAGCATTTCCTCCTCCTCCTCAGCAGGCAGGGTTGTGGTACCCCACCTGCCTCCTCTTCTTCGGCTTCGGGTCTGGTGGATGCTGCTCAGAATATGCCTACTCTGTGTGATAGTGAGGTTTCCACACGCCCCAGCGTTTCCAGCTCCCCGGGTGGCTGAGCTAAGGCAGGACAGCAATGAGATAGGACGATGTCCCATAGCCTGTGACTTTTCAAGACGTTGCGTGTCCCTGGTCTTCTGTCACTGCGAGCATCCAGGCAAACAAACAAACAAACATACCAAAAACAGTTTTTCAAGGCAGTGGTCATTAAGTAGCTTCCAATTCAGATCTTTAAAAATACAGTCAGACAGATAAGGAATCAGTAAAGAAAACTTTGGAAGATCGTTCACTATCGTGGTGTCTACCTGGCTTACCGGTCAAGGGGTGTATGTATCCTGTTGTTGCTGTCGTCTGTTTCATTCGCTTCCTTGCGGCAGATTCTAGCGATGTCATTTCCCCCTACGGTCCTGGCTCCTCAGAGTCTTTGGCTGTATCAGAGATAGTCACAGGCAGGACGTGAAACCGACAACTCTCACTGCACTTACCATCAGTGAAGAAAAAACATAAAGCTGGACCCCACAGCCTTCCATTTAATAGACAACTTTTGATACCACTCATGACCATGGAACCTAGGGTGCTAGGGGCTGTGAGAGCACCAGAAGATGCTTTACCTTTTTCTTTTTTAAAAAATATTTTGTTTATTTATTGAGAGAGAGAGAGTGAGTGAGAGAGAGCATGGGAGGGGAGAAGGTCAGAGGAAGAAGCAGACTCCCCACGGAGCTGGGAGCCTCATGCAGGACTCAATCCCGGGACTCCAGGAACATAACCTGAGCTGAAGGCAGTGGCTTAACCAACTGAGCCACCCAGACACCCTCCCTTTAGCTTTTTCTGTTCACACAGACCCACAACTACTTAAATGGAGAGTTGTCAGCTCTGATCACAGAGCCATCTGGGCGGGAGGAGGACGTGCGGGCTGGGGGACTGCGGTGGTGACATCGCTCTTGCTGGGCCCTCCATCGCGGGAAGGACACGCAGGGAATCACTTCACTGTTCCCCTCCACTCCCGGGACCCTGGGATGGCTGTGTTCCAATCTCCTCTCCCACCCTCCTTTCTTCTCTGCCCTGGAAAACCTTGGATGCCCGCCACCCCGTGGTGGTGTCTCACAGTGGGTCGCTCCATTTGCTGGCTGCCTGACCCTAGAGGGTCCTCTCTAAGACCCAGTCGTCTTAGAAGCCATGGGGCAGCGTGTGCTGTTAGCACGGCACCTATTGTAGTGGGGGTGGTTGTTCTTTCTCATACAGCTTTTTCCTCTGTCTGGAAAGACATGATTTACATGATTATGTAAACTACCGATGGTTGTTTAGAAAGCAATGGCGTGTGCTCAGCCTTCTCCTGCCATTCATGAACAGGCCCATTGCAGCACTGCACGGCGCCATGTAGAAATCCCCTGGGAATCAGCAAAGCCAGCTTCTCAAGCCCCCGGCTCCTTCTGGCTCTAACTTGTCTCCGATGGTGTCTGTTGTAGGGTTTCTCTCCTGAACCCTGTGCTAGCTCCATCCTTCCAAGAACCCAGCCCGGACCCACCGTGACTGTGCGGAGTCCCCATGGAGGCTGAAATGCTTCTCCAAGTTGAGAGGGAGAGGGGCGCGGAGATTTTCCTTCTCCTCACGGATTGACTAGCAGACAATGAGTTCCTCAGAAGCCACAGCATTTCAGCTGTTTTGGACCCAGAGGCCACAAGCTGAGTGGATGACATTCTCCAACGCACCCCATCCCCCACGCCCCCCCCATCCCCGTGGCATCAGCTCAGGACAGCTCTAAACAGTATCAACTGGTTTGTGGCGAGGGGCATAAACACCAGGCTGGGTGAATGAAATCACGGGCTGAGTCATCCTCCCCACATGGAGGCTGAAGGGAACTTAGCTGGGCCTGGGAGAGGCTCCCGCCCGGCCGCACGGCTTCTCCCTGCCAGTGAGACGGGGGTGGGGCTCAGCGGTCCCTGCAAGACCCACTTACCCGGCTGCTGCCCACTGGGGGCCAACAGGACAATCAGTTCTCAAGATAGTGCTGTGTGTGTAGACATCTGGCCGGGAGCAAACTTCAACCCGCAGCGGAACGTCCCTCAACAGAAACACTTGTTAAAATGAAGCAGCAGCAGCAGCACCTCTGTGCGAAGGAACTATTCTTATTCTGTTCAGCTACTTACTTTGGAAGAAGGCAGGAGGGAGAACCTGCCGGTGCTGGAGTCCTTTCTCTTTCTTTTAAGTAACCTCTCAAAATAGATGGTGCATAGTAGCCGCTGAGTGGCAACAACAGTGCTCAGCACTTCTCTGAGCATTTTCTTGAACATGTTGTTTGCTGCCAGACCTGTGCTAATGGCCTGGGGTCAACAGCGGAGTGCAGCAGAGGGAATCCCACCCAACTAGAGAGGAGGCGGGCGCGGGGCTGGGCCGAGCGGTGCCCTGCGGTCAGGTCTTCAATCTTGCCTTTCTCCCCCTACCCTCACCATGTGGAGGGGTGTCAGTCAGGCCTAGAAGCTCGGTGACTCCGTGCACGGAGTCTGGAATGGTCCTCTCAGAGCACATTTGAAAATTAAACCTAAGGAATCTTGGAATATGATCCCGCCTCACCCCAGGGCTTAACTGGATAAAATAGAGAAGTCGTGTCTTCCAAGCCATGCCTGACGTCCACACGCTGCTGCCTCACACCGAACTCTCAAGCTTGGGGGACAGCTCACCAAGCCAAAGACAGGCAATTCATCTCTCACCTTGTGGGTTGTCTGCCAGTCTTTGGAATGTGGGAAAGTTTCCACACATCAGATTCTTAAAATCAATATGTTCATTTGGAAAATGTTTGTCGTGGCTTCCAGAAGAGGCATGCTGGCTTCCAGGGTGAACAGCAATGATCGATAGCCCTCAGCAGCCCTTTCCCTTGGAATGGTTCCCCCCAACCGAGAAAAAACTGGTTTAAGTTCATTTTTAAATTAAAAAACACATACACAGAGAATTTGGAAAGATCCCCTTACGAGGATTTGTTCATTCTACTTGGCCATTCTAGGTCTAATGACCTGCCCTGATCCACAGTGTTAAAAACAGTGTTAAAAGCCTTTGAAATAAGCTTCCCAGACAGGGATCCTAGCCCATGTCCCATGCCAGCACTATAATTGCTCAGGGATGCCAGGATGGCTAATTTACTATTTCTACCTCAGAATGTTCTGATAGAAACAGAGGGAGATTTTGAAATGGGCTTCTATGGCGAAAGAAAGAAAGAAAGAAAGAAAGAAAGAAAGAAAGAAAGAAAGAAAGAAAGAAAGAAAGAAAGAAAGATTAAAAAGAGAGAGAGATCTTCATTTCTATTGGAAATAATAAAAGGATTAGATATACTTGTAAATAAATTAGACCATTTCAACAAGAACGCAGAAGAGGGGCTCCTGGGTGACTCAGTCGGTTAAGCATTTGCCTTCCACTCCAGTCATGATCTTGGGATCCTGGGGTTGAGCCCCAGTCAGGCTCCCTGCTCAGTGGGGAGTCTGCTTCTCCCTCTGTCGTTGCTGTTCCCCCTGCTTGTGTGCGCTATTCTCTCTCTCTCTCTCTCTCTCTCTCTCTGTCAAATAAGTAAATAAATAACTAAAATATTTTAAAAGAAAAGAATACAGAAGAAAATAGAAGTTGTCTATAATCTCACCCCTCGAAGAAAGCCACTGCTAACAACCCCCTGATAGATACTGTTACATATTTTCTTGCCTGCAGAGGTGCCGTGTACACACACTCAAATGTCTGATACACATCCGACTTGAAGTGGACAAACTGCCTTGTCACCTGCCTATTCTTTGAACTTGAGACAATGGACAGCTTTCTATGCCAATAGATAGATTCCCAGCTCACCATTTTGGCCTGGATGCCACTGTGATTGAGATTTTTACTGAAGTAACTCCCTGTGAGTGAATGTATCATTCTCCCCCTGCTACATATCACACGGGAACCAATATCCTTGGACACAGACCTCTCTGTCCTCTATCAGTTTATCCTGGGGATAATTTCTAGAGGTGCAATCACACACTGAAGGCTATCATATTGATAAGGCTTTGGTTGCATGTTGGCACATGGGTGCCTCCAGGAAGGTGGGACCAATTTGCAATCCTACCTGTAGGGCCCGAGAACGTGTGTCCCCATAGATGCAACAGCACTGGGTATTTTTGTAAAATATTGTGCATCTGCTTACTATTTTATGTCTTTTTATGATTATAGAAACAATTTGTTTCGGTGAAAATTTCAAACATTGGGGCACCTGGATGGCTCAATTGGTTAAGTAACTGCCTTCAGCTCAGGCCATGATCCTGGGAGTCCAAAGATCGAATACTGCATCGGGCTCCCTGCTCAGCAGGGAGTCTGCTTCTCCTCTCTCTCTCCCCTCTCATACTCTCTCTCTCTCTCTCTCTCTCTCACTCTCTCTCTCAAGTAAATAAGGGAAAAATCTTTTTAGAAAATTTTCAAATATTAGCAACAGAAAGTAAAACTCCCTCCCTAAAGTCTCACGTTATAGCCCTGCACTCTCAGATAACCTGACTGCATGTTTTCTAAATTTTCATTTCACTACCAAGGCAGAAAAAAGCACTTTTTTTGGTTGTTGTTTTCTTACAAGGATAGTATTTTAGGGCACCTGGGTGGCTCAGTGGGTTAAAGCCTCTGCCTTCGGCTCAGGTCATGATCTCAGGGTCCTGGGATCGAGGCCTGCATCGGGCTCTCTGCTCAGCGGCAAGCCTGCTTCCTCCTCTCTCTCTGCCTGCCTCTCTGCCTACTTGTGATCTCTCGCTCTGTCAAATAAATAAATAAAATAAAACCTTTTTTTTTTAAAGGATAGTATTTTAGTCAGCTTGCTTTGCTACTTACATTTTCCTGTGTTTTTGCATATACGGTGACTTTCTTTTTATGTCAGTTATTAATTAATTATCTATTTATTTCTAAATACACACAGGTCTCATTTTTAGTGGTTGCCAAGCATTCCACAGAATGGACATATTATAATTCACTGCCCCAGACCCTCCTGGATGAATGCTTTAGTTGTTTTCAATATTTGAGTGAATATCTTTGCGTATATATCTTTGCATGTGTACAGGACTTTCCTAAGATTATTCTTAGAAAAACTCTTCTAGCCATCGTCAAATTAGCCTCCCAAGTTAACATTCCTACCGGGCATACACTGTAGATATATTTTATGGAAAGAGGCGAGAAGCGATCCCACAAGGCTGTGAGATTCCTTTGCCATCTGCATTTGCATAGGGGATGGAGCTGTCCTGTCTCCTCCCAGCTCATTCCACACATGCTTATGTTTTTGAGGTTATATTCAATATCCTTAGCAATATCTATGATTCGATCCTAAGATAGGATCTGTATTAAATGACCCACCTCAACCTGAATCCATCAAAGAATGGCAGAGGCATACATAACTCACTTTTCTACAACTTTGGGATTACTAATTTCCACATCTTTAAGAGAGGAACACATCTATCCTTCATAACCCAGCACTGGGAGATGGTTCAAAGACCATGATTCAATGTCCTTCCACTACGCTCAGCCTACAGTGTCCAATACGGCAGCCACTGGCCACACGTACCCGTTGAACACTTGAGACGTGGCTAGCCGGAGCTGAGATATGGTGCAGGTGTAAAACACACACCGGATCTTGAAGACTTAGTATAAAGAAAAACATGTAAACTATCCCCTTAAGGATGTTATACTATGTGCCGAAATGGAAATATTCTGGACAGATGGGTTCCATAAAATAGGTTATTA
Source organism: Spilogale gracilis (assembly GCA_004023965.1). NCBI lineage: Eukaryota > Metazoa > Chordata > Mammalia > Carnivora > Mephitidae > Spilogale > Spilogale gracilis. The sequence continues at coordinate 9,428 of PITA01014421.1, forward strand.
AAATTAATTTATCTGTTTCTTTTCGCTTTTAATGTGGCTACTAGAAAATTTCGCATTACATATATCTATATGTATAGAGAAGAAAGTAAAAAATAGAAGATTTAATTTGAGTATTTGAAAATATAAAAAGTATACGGTTGGGTCTGGGCATTAAAAGACAGTATTTAGACTGAATTTGGAGGAGACATTTGGAAAGTAAAATGAACAAAGACAAGTGATATGCTTTTGAGATTTTTTCCCCCTCTTTGGCCAGCGCTGCATCTCTCTTTTTTTTTAAATAAATAAATAAAAATAAAAAATGAAAGATTCCTTTTTTTAAAAAAAGATTTTATTTACTTGACAGAGAGAAACACAGCCAGAGGGGGAACACAAGCAGGGGGAGTGAGAGAGGGAGAAGCAGGCTTCCTGCCAAGCAGGGAGCCTGATGTGGGGCTCGATCCTGGGTCTCCGGGATCATGACCTGAGCCGAAGGCAGTCGCTTAACCAACTGAGCCACCCAGGCGCCCCAAAAGATTCCTTTTTAAAAAAGTTTTATTTATTTATTTGAAAGAGAGCAGAAACACATGGTGGGTGTGGGGCAGAGAGAGAAGCAGACTCCCTGCTGAGCAAGAACCATCCCCCACCACCACTCCTCGCACCCCCCCACACCCCCCAGGATTGAATCCAGCATGAGGGCTCAATCCCAGGACCCTGGGATCATGACCTGAGCCCAAGGCAGACGCTTAACGGACTGAGCCATCCCGGCGCCCAGAAAGAAAGATTCCATACCCATATGTAGCTTGAATCATAGTTCTATTGGACGGCGCTGTTCTCCGCTATCTTGACACCAGCAAATATACATCTAGACTTTGTGCGCACTCATACACTTAAACTCATGCTCTCTCTCCTTTTTTTTTTTTTTCAAAGATTTTATTTATTTGACAGAGAGAAACACAGCCAGAGAGGGAACACAGCAAGGGGAGTGAGAGAGGGAGAAGCAGGCCTCCCGCCGAGCAGGGAGCCCGATGTGGGACTCGATCCAGGGTCTCCAGGATCATGACCTGAGCCGAAGGCAGCTGCTCAACCAACTGAGCCACCCAGGCGCCCCTCTCTCTCCTTTTTTTAAAAAAAATATTTTATTTATATATTTGACAGAGAGAGAGATCACAAGTAGGCAGAGAGGCAGGCAGAGAGAGAGGAGGAAGCAGGCTCCCTGCCGAGCAGAGAGCCCGATATGGGCCTCAATCCCAGGACCCTGAGATCATGACCTGAGCCAAAAGCAGAGGCTTTAACCTACTGAGCCACCCAGGTGGCCTCTCTCTCCTTCTTTCAACTCACTTCAGTGACCTATGGAGAAATCACTAGTTAATTACCCTGGATAGTTGACACATGTCATTTGGGCTGTCTGGTATACAAATCATCAGTGTGCTCTTAAACTGGCCCTCTGGGGGAAAAAAGAAAAAGGAGGGAAGGAGAGAAGGAAGGAATGAAGGAAGGAAGGAAGGAAGGAAGGAAGGAAGGAAGGAAGGAAGGAAGGAAGGAAGAGACAGGAGAGAGGGAGGGATGGAGGTAAGAAGAAAGGAAGGAAGGGAGGAGGGAAAGAAAAGCCCTGATTTATTGTGTTTGCTTTATGTGTAATCACCTCCACCATGGCTCATCCCAAGCTAGCCCTGAGATATCCCTGAACCTGGAGCTGGGAAGAGGCACGCATGTTCTGGTAAGCTCCAGCCCAGCACTGATCGGAATCCTCTTCCTACTCACTCTCCAGCCACGTGGAGGGTAGGGCGCCCACTGCCATTCAGGAAAGCCCAGGCCCTGTCTATCCCCTCTACTCGGTCCGGAGCACCCAGAGCTTGGGCTTATGGGGTAAGTGGGGTCAATCAGATGCCCGGGACGTTGCATCTAGGGGCTGCACTAGACAGACAGAGGGCTCGTTAGGGAACATTTGTCCCGGCCACAGCCAACTCAGTCATTCAGTGGGTGTGAAGCTGGGGTAGCAGGAATCTTCTGGGCTGGAGACCAGTGGGGGAACCCAGCTGGGACAGCAGCAAGTGTCCGATGGCAACATCGAAAGTAGACTGTTCCTGTAGCAAGATCTTGCTTGCCTCGGTTACCCCCGAACCCGGTTGCTCAGCCTCCCCATTGAGCTAGCCAGCCTCCCTTCACTAATTCCTTACCTGCCAGGTTAAGTAGAGTCTAGAAATCAGACTAGCTGTCCAGCTGACACAGTCAGGCGTGTGATGTGACAGAGGTTACGGGGCAGTACAGGGAGATCGGGGGCCAGTTACGGGAGAGGCTCTAACCTGAATCCTGAATCCGCAGGGGCCTTTTACAAACTGGCATGTCCAGAATTGAAAGCAGGGACTCGAACAGATATTTATAAAGCCATGCCCATAGCAGCACTGTTCACCATAACCAAGAGGTAGAAACAGCCCGAATGTCCACCCATAGATAAATGGATTTAAAAATGCAGTATATTTTTCACCTTCAAAGGGAAGTAAATTTCAATACCTACAACAACATGGGTGATTCTGGAAATACAATGTTTAGTGAAAGAAGCCTAGTACAATATTGTACCTCCACTTAGATGAGGTACGACATACAGGGATGGAATTCACAGAGACAGAAAGTAGGATGGTGCTTGCCTGGGACTGGGGCGTGGAGAGTTAGTACCTAACAGGGACAGAGTTTCAGTTTGGGAAGATGAAAGAGTCTGGAGACAGATGATGGTGATGTTTGCAGAACAGAAGGAATGTATACTTAAACCACTGAACTCTACACTTAAAAATGGTTATGATCGTAAATGTTATGTTGTAGATATTTTACTCTAATAAAAATAATTTGCTCGGCAGGAAGCCTGCTTCTCTCTCTCCCACTCTTCCTGCTTGTGTTCCCTCTCTTGCTGTGCCTCTCTCTGTCAAATAAATACATAAAAACTTTAAAAAACAAAAATAAAAATCAGGTGCTTGTCTAGGTTTCATTCCCAAAGAACTTTAGTCTGTGTACGCTGGGCAGATGTGCAGTTTCTGAAACTGCACAGGTGAGCGCACATGGTGAGAGTGACTGGGTCACAGTGTGTGTGACTGCAATTCAAGAGGGTTCCATTTCAATGACTTTTCTATGCGTAAATCTTCACCCCTGTGGGGTGAAGGGCGCTGGGCCATGTGTCATTTGTTCTAAATGAATTAGCAGTTCCCAGCATTTGAAAATTGGGAGACCTTACATAAAAATCCCGATCTTTATCCAGAAAAAACAAAACAAAACAAAACAAAACCCTGGCAGATGTGGTCACACTAGCCCAGTTTCTGCCTGACTCCGTGAGTGGGAGCTGAGGCCGGGGTCTCCACTGTCCCTCCACCTGGTCTTTGGGGTCTTTGGGCTTGCTACCCTCTCAATGAGCAAGCTGATTGGAGCTGAGAACAGTAATCTCTTGAAATGGCGCCTCTGTCTTCGGTTTATGAAATCATCCCTGTGTTGATAGGATACAAACGGGGGTACATTACATAAGTCAAAGAGAGCAGTCCTCACTTTAACTTCCTTACTGAGACTCTAGGACAAAACAATTTCACCAAACCATAAACTCTGGCTGTCTTTGCAACATTTAAACTCAGTTTTTGTCTTTACTTTTCTTTCCTCTCCTCTCCTCCCCCCTTCCCTCTTTCCTTCTTTCCCCCCTTCACTCCTTCCTTTTCTTTCTTTCTTTCTTTCTTTCTTTCTTTCTTTCTTTCTTTCTTTCTATCAGGAATTCTCTTCCTACTCACTCTCCAGCCATGTGGAGGGTAGGGCTCCCACTGCCATTCAGGAAAGCCCAGGTCCTGTATATCCCCTCTATAACATTCTTCAGTATTGAATCAAATCCATAAAGCCAGTCTTGGGTCTTACTTACTGAGACATCCACTTCAAGGTAACCCGGGATGCCCGGTTGCCCTGTGCCTGTAGAATGTGAGGCAGATTGAGGGAGGTTTGCCTTAAGAGAGTGCATATAAAAATTATGGTTCCTTCTTTTTCACAAGGCAAAACATGGGGCTCCTCCAAACCCCTGTATAATGACCTCATCTCCATGCAGAGGAGTGAGGATGGAAGCTGCCTTCTAAGTTGGGAGCCTGTTTGCAGGGAATCACCCTGGGACTTGCTACAACAAGTTTAGCCAACAACAGCTGATATGCTCCCCTGTGGGGTAGGGAGCCACGGTGCCTCGATGCACGGTGTAGAGCCTAAAAAGGAAGGAGAAAATCAGTGCTAATTTTTATTTTTCAGCCAGCTCCGGTTAGAACGCAATGCTGCTTTCCTAAGTCTCCTAGAGATTCACAGGGATTACAGAGACGATAATAAATCGCTTTGGTTTGTGGGTACAAAGGTTGGTTTGCGAGTATAGCTCTTGTGGAAAAGATACATCAGCTTCCAAACCCAGCTGGCCTTGAACCTTTCACTTTGCATGCTGAGGTCTGCCTAGTGCTCGCTGTATGCTGGCCGGTACACACATGCGCACACACACTTACTCTGATCTCAGTGGGGCCAGGTGTGGGAGGGACTCGGCCAGCTCGCCACAGGCCTTCAAGGGCCCTTCAGATCCCGCTCCAGCTCTCATTTGGGGCCTGGTCACACCACTTCTCAGGGACTCCCAGCCCCTACGGGGCCCCTGGAAGGAAGGGGAAGCAGATATTATTTACACAACAAAAGCAGACTGGATCGTGCAATGTCATTTCAATGATACACACAGGCTCATGATAGAGAAAGTTGATCTTAACAAAATAATCTCCCAGCTGGGTAGAAGTGAGGTGCCGCATCCGGGTGTTTCTAAGGCGGTGACACGTGTGACTAACGCAGACACCAGTTGGTAACTTCTCCATCTGCCTTAAAAAGTTTGGGGGTGCCTCAAAAATGCAATCATGAGAGCTTTTCATTAACATTTGTCAGGCCATGAGCCATAGCCCTGCAGGCTGGAGAGCCAAAAACACAGGATTCCCAGCTCCTAAGCCCGTTCTTCCCCCACCCCTCCCTCACCCAGAGGTACCAGCCTCTCCAACCGCTCCCTCCCCACCACCCACAACTTGGCCTTTTCCTCCCACCAGCCTGTCAACCTCAGCGTAGTGGCCTCATCCTTCTCCCACAATCCTACAAACATTTCAGGACTTGGCGCAGACTTCCTCCCTGCATCCATCTCGACCACTCCATCAGGCGGGCATAGGCACTCTCCTTCTCCTGCATAGATCTGATTCTCCCTTATCCCCTCCTCTGTGCCTTTGCAGGGCAAACCCTGAAAGAACCCGGGTCATGGACAAAGAAAGAAAAGCCAGACGGAGGTGGGCTGAGAAAGAGAGGCCTGGAAGTGCTCAGGGTCAGTGAAACAAAATGTGGTCCCCATCTCACACCCTGATTGTGAGCGCAGATAAAGACAAAACCTTGTCAAATTAAGCAACTGCCCAGTTTGTTAAGGGATCTCTCTGCTGGAATTTAAATGTTGAGCCCAGTACCATTAGATCCCCTAGCTACTGATTGGATGCTCTGAAATAAAGAGATAAGGATAGGGTATTGCCTAGGAACCCACAGGGCTGCAGAATGCAGAAGAAGGAAGGGCCGATGACCCAGGGCCGTGCGGGACCCCAAGGGAGTTCTCATTTTCATACTGTGTGAGCTTGTCATCAGTCCTTCTGTTTTCCGGGCACCTCTTTTCATGTGCTCCTAAGACATTCCCTGTTTGGCTGCTTCCTTCCAGAAAGGAGAGGTAAGAGCTAAAAAGATCACAGAACTTGCATCATGCAATCAGCTTATAATCGACTCCAAGTCCGGGGGGTGGTTGTTTTATAGAGTTGATAAGTTTTATTTTTAAGTGACACAGTGTTAGAACAGAATAGGTCGGTTCCCGGAACCCGAAAAAATGGTTCCCCCTGTTTTTTTTCTCTGTAGTTCTTGCAAAAACACCACTCAGAAAAAATAGTAGGAAGCTGAGATATTTTTGGCCTCTTTTTTTTCTATCTTCTAGCCTAACTTCTTTAAAAAAAAATCTTTATATATATATCTGGTAAATGCTTTAGGAGTCTTTTTTTTTTATCATATATTTAACACCCCATCTTATTTAATGTAAAGTAAGCTAAAACTAAAAACACCAACTCCCACTCAATGAGACAGCAGTGTTCTTGTCGCTTATGGGTAATGCAGATGCAATCAATGGTAATAAGCTTACACAGGCATCCAGCTCACTGAAATTGAGGGATGCCTGGGTGGCTCAGTGGTTGGGCGTCTGCCTTTGGCTCAGGTCATGATCCCAGAGTCCCTGGATCGAGCCCCACATTGGGCTCCCTGTTCGGCGGGAAGCCTGCTTCTCCTCTCTCTCGCTACCTGTGTTCCCTCTCTGGCTGTGTTTCTCTCTGTCAAATAAACAAGTAAAATCTTAGAAAAAAAAAAACTGTACTGAAATTGAGAGCTAATGACACAGCAGTATTATCTGCGATGCCCAATCCCAGTTCTGCACGAGGAAGGAGCAATTGAACGTTACTTATAACTGCTTTATCGTGCTCTCATGCTTTCTGAACACTGTGGACTGTGGACTCACCAAATGACAATTGTGATTAATCCTTTCTACCTCCTTGCATTTGTTTTGATCTCCCTTTGGCCAGATCCTCGGCAGCTCCTTGGGTGTCCGCATCTGTGTTCAGCACCTCATACGTATACAGACTTATCTCCTTGTGTGGGAGCCCTTGGGTAGCTACGCAGTTGACTAAACAGAAACTACTAATCAGTGAATCACCAAAACCATGGTGAGAGTTTCATCCTTTCTTCTGAGAATCGCACTTCCACTGTGGGTTTCCCACCAAAAGCAGTGAAATTCAAAGTTTTTTTCTCTGTAGTTCTTGCAAAACACCACTCAGAAAAGGTACAACTAAACGACCTTGATCTCACTCATTAATTCTATTTTTGATTATTTTTTTCCCGAGGAAAGAAAATGACGTGTCACTTAGTTACACTTCATCATTATATTATGCTATTTTGTATTTTAGAAAAATAATGTGCTAGGAAAATATAATAGGAAAAAATAGGAAGAAATAATATAGATTTTTAGAAAAAAGATCTCAGTGCCCTTTATAATAAGAAAAAGGTAGAAGGAGGGTATGTGTTATGGTGAGCACTGTGAATCATTTAAGACTGATGAATCACAGATCTGTATCCCTGAAACAAATAATACATTATATGTTAATTTAAGAAATGCAAAAAAAAAAAAAAAAGGGAAAGAAAGAAAGAAAAGAAAGAGAAAAAAAAGCTGGAAACACTCCAAAATGCCCAAAAATATGACATGGGGTTAAATAATTGCACTGAAGTTCTGGGATAGAATTCCATGAAGTCATTGCGGGAAATTTTTTAAAGAATGTTAAATATTGGGGCACCTGGGTGGCTCAGTCATTAAGCATCTGCCTTCAGCTCAGGTCATGATAACAGAGAACCAGGATCGAGCCCCGCATCGGGCTCTCTGCCAGGTGGGAAGCCTGCTTCTCCTTCTCTCACTCCCCCTGCTTGTGTTCCCTCTCTAGCTGTGTTTCTCTCTGTCAAATAAGTAAATAAAATCTTTTTTAAAAAATAAAAAGAATATTAAATATTAAGTGAAACCGGTCATGATAGAAGTGAAAAAGTACATTGCAAAATGGTGTAATCCCAAATATGTGTCCACTTGGTGGTGGCTGTCTCTGGGAGGCTATGTGAGCGCTTTTCCTTGCTCCTTTTTATGTATCTTTTCTAAAATTTCTCTAGTGAGGTTGTATTCCTGTGTCATTTGAAAACCAAGTTTAGAAATGATAACACCTGGACTCCTTGTGCTTGCACGAAGAATCTCCTTCGCAGAGACCCACCCTGGGCCCTACTGGCGACACTCCCTCAGGCATCAAGTGAACCCTGTCCAGGGCACTGGGGCAGCTTCGAGGTTGGGGGGGAGGGTGCTCCCGGGTAGAGCTACTCACCAGAGGGTGCTCCCCAAACTCCCATCCCCATCACTGTCACTATTCTGGAAGCCGCTTTCTGATTGTACACTATCAGAATTTTAGCTAGAACCGTAACACATCAAATAATCATACTTACTACCTTAGTTTCCTCTTTTAAAAAAGATGACATTAAGGGTGCCTGGGTGGCTCATATGCCTTTGGCTCAGGTCATTATCCCAGGGTTCTGGAATCGAGTCCCACGTCCAGTTTGCTGCTCAGTGAGGAGCCTGATTCTCCCTCTCCCCCTCTGCTCAACCCCCTGCTCGTGCTCTTTCTCTCTCAAATAAATAAAATCTTTTAAAAATGACACAAAATGACAATTTATAAGAATGTTTAGTGAGGTAGAAGAATATTTTTATATGGTAAATAAGTAACACAGGAGAATATTTATTTATATGATAAAAGCAGATTAAGAAACTATGCATATAACTGTATTTTTTAAAAATTATGTGTTTCTTGGTTGTGCCAAATGTACCATGGTCATATACAATATGAACAAGAGAGAAACTGTGTCAGGATTATAGGAGTGCTCTCTACTAGCTTTGCAACTTCTCTATAAATCTAAATTATTCTACATGGCAACTGGATTTATTGTAGTAACCACATATAATGTATATGCATGTAATGTATGTAAATATCAAATATCTATATATTGTACCCCCAAACTAATATGATACTGCTTATCAAGGATTCGTCAATAAAAATTCATTAAGATAATTTCAAAATGAAAAGTGCATTTAACAAATAAGATAACTTCTTCACTTTGGGGCACACATTCCTCAGTGCCTCAATTATGTGACATTTACTATGATGAAATCCTTTGGAAATTTATTTATTTATTTATTTTTAACTATTTTATTTATTTATTTGAGAGAGAGAGAGCGAGCCCGCGCCTGAGAGTGGGGCAAGGGGTAGAGGCAGAAGCAGGACAAGGACTCTGAGATCATGACCTGAGCCAAAAGGAGACTTTTTTTTTTTTAAGATTTTATTTATTTGACAGAGAGAAACACAGCCAGAGGGGGAACACAAGCAGGGGGAGCGAGAGAGGGAGAAGCAGGCTTCCTGCCGAGCAGGGAGCCGGATGTGGGACTCGATTCCGGGTCTCTGGGACCATGACCTGAGCCGAAGGCAGTCGCTTAACCAACTGAGCCACCCAGGCGCCCCCAAAAGCAGACATTTATCTGACTGAACCACCCAGACGCCCCTCCTTCGGAAATATTAAAAAAAAACTAATCGTATGTACTTTTATATACATTGAGTCTATTCACAGGTAAGTGACAGATGAAAAGTGTAACTAGAAAACATACCAAATTAGTAATAGCAGCTGTGTCTGTGCGTTTTTACTTTTTCTTTAGTTTTTCTAAACTTCTAAGATTTGTCTGTGATGAATATACAATTCCTTTTATGGAATGATGACTCACATAAGTATATGCTTTATACATCAGAGTTATAGGTTATGCAAAAATAAGATTACTTTTATGAGGTCGCGCATAATAAAACGACGTTCTCAACAGGGATAGGGAGTTTCCAAGAGCCCCAAGAGCAGCAGGGAGGCTGAAATGGTATAAAGCCCGGTGAAACTGTTCGTAGAACCAGAAGCCGCAACCATTGCTCAAACTCTGCGTACTATCTGTGCTTTAATAGGAATTAGACACAGGCAGCTACTACTACTTTTGGAATCAGGAAGTCAACTCGATAATGACAGTATTCCTAAATTAGGAGTGAAACAATGAAAATGCAACAATGAAAAGCTTAGCAACTATTGCCCAGCTAATGAATTGGGCGACAGAAAAGAAAGCCTCTTTTCTTTGCAAAGCTTCACTTGAAAATTAGCCTTAACTGTTGACTTTCATGCAAAGAGGAAAGATGGAAGGCTTCTCCACCAACTGGTATTTTGCCCTCAGAGCTCTTTGTCCGAGCATTTGGCAGACCGATATCAAGCGGAGAGAGAACCCCAAGTCTCATCACCTAAAATAATATTTGGAGGGGCGGGGGGAATCAAGATGAAAAGAACTTCAAACCCGGAAGCAATGAATGGGACTCCTGCCGGGTGTGATGGCTTTTCCCAGAGAAATCATGAAACAGACAAATGTTTTTCCCGGAGGAATCACGAGGCAGAAAAATGGCAGATTCACGGACTAGCATCATGGCAACAATGTAATCACTCCTGCGGCGGTCACAAAAACGTACAAAGCAAGACAGCGGCCCAAAGACCCCCCCCCATCTTTGCCTAGAAACACAATACTCTGCCTGTTGTTGCTGTTTTACTGCAGGATTTTGAGTGAAAAAGTAGTCTCACTTGTCAATCAGCTAAGTTGCCGGGGCTAATAGATTCTGGTGTGTAGGGGGGTCAACACGGAATTTAATTTAACATCTCACAATACGCCCACATGCCCAGAAAATGTGGACAGCTTGATGGGGTTCACTGAGCCAAAGAAGCAAGACCCAAACAGTGCATTAATGTATAGGGGAAGAATAGTTGCAATCAGCCCCTTGTGAATTGGACAGAGGGCCTGGAGATGAAGCAATTATCAGCCATCGGGAATTAATAGCAAAGTGTGAATGCCAAGCTGTATATGTTAGGGGCAGAATATGTTGCCTATAGAAAACAACAAAGGACGTTTCTTACTATTAAGTGAGATTAAACGTAATGGCCTGATTTAATCACAAAGGCAGAATTAAATTCAGATGGCAATTTCAAAGTGGACACATGAACACAGGCCACTGCTTACATTTACATATAGCTGGCATAGTTGACCGGCCACGCAATAGGATAAAGTTTCTTTGGCCACTTAAACAATTTTCTATTCTTCCCTGTTTTTGTGAACACTCACTGTATTTCTTCCCCCATTGCATTTAGTCAGTAAGAAGGAGCTCAGAGTTGTATTTATTCATGGACGCTAGAATTTTTGATTCTTTCAAATTATGAACAAAAAGGCACAAAAGGTCATAAGAACAGAGTAGTTAGAATCTGATTGGTGTCAAAATAAGAAGGAGGAGGAGGAAAAGAAGGAGAAGAAACAGAACAAAACAGTCTCGGAGAGAATAATCCAGGGTCTCATTTTTTTTTTTTATCTACCCGGTCATTGTAGGAACTTGCGGTCCGAACATAGCTTGTGTGAAAGGCAGCTTCCTCCCTACTCAGGTGTGAGTCTGCGTGTTACCATCATGAAATCCAGGCAAGTTATTTTTCAATGAGTTAAGCCCTCCTTCCTTCTTTGTTACGAGAGGCTGGCTTGCTTTCTCACACCCCATCTTGAAGGAAGTTCTCCTAAGAGGTTTGGGGGTTATAAACCTGCTGCAGGGTTTCTAGTCACTTTTCATCAGTGGATCCCTGGGGAACTTCAAATACGCATGACTTGAGTGAAAATATTAAGTATAGTGTCTAAAAGACATGATTACCTCTCTTTACGGCCCAGAATTGAGTACATCTAAATCTTTTGGGCTCATAAAAGTCCCTAGCAAATTATATATATATTTATATATATAATATTTATATATATTTACAATATATTCTGTGTTATATTATTTAATATAAATATATATCCTATATTATATATAAATATAAACAACATAATATGAGCATATATTTTATATATAATTATACTTATTATATTGTATTATATGCAATTATATTATATTTATTATATACAATTGTATATATGTTTGTACAATAATTAAATATAAATTTTATGTGAAAAAGTGATTCTGTATAATTTATAGTTTATAATTTATAGTTATATAGTTATAATTATGTTGTAATATATTATGTTATACAATGTATATGTTAGATATTATATACTTTCATTATATAAATGATTAATGACAATATCCCTTCAGCAAACAAGTCTTCTTCAAAGGATTTCCTCTAAATAGGCAAAGCTTAAGGGCTTAATGATTTATGTATTAAGATAGTCATCACAACGTTGCTTTTAATTATCCTGATGGGATGAGTTTCATAAACTTTGCTATGAGCTTACAATAAAATAGTACACAACCATTTTAATGATCTCAATCTGAAATATTCTGAAATGATCTGAAATAACAATCTGGAGCTTTAGTTGATTAGAGAGAGAGTCAGAGAAGGAAGCCATAATACACGGCTGAGCAGTTTCTAGAATTCGTGTATGGTATGAGCTTAAATACATCTAATTGTGTATGTGGAGGGAGAGCAATGCCTGGGGAAAATGTTAACCATGTTTATCTCTGGGTGGTAGGATTTGGGTTGATTTTTACTTTTTTCTTGTTACTGATTTTTTTTTTAGTAATCTCTGCACACAATGTGGAGCTCGAACTCACGACCCTGAGATCAAGAGTCACAGTCTCTAAGCACTGAGCCAGCCAGGTGTCCCATTACTTACTGATTTTTTTTTTCTTTTTTTGAACAATTAATAAGAATTGCTTTTGCCATTGGAAAAAATATTTTTTAAAAATAATTATGTTTGGGGGAGGATTTGAACAATTTGGAAGTGATTTTAAGGGCAGAAGGTGAGCTTTCCTGGGGCCAAAATGAAGCCAAGGTTCCCACGGACCTGGACCCCCCTGAGCTGCTGAGCTAGGGTCTGAACTCCTCCCAGGTCTGACTTCCAGTCCTGCCCTGGCGCGGTAACAGAGGCTGTCCGAGTTTGATGCGCCCTCCTGAAGAATAGGTTGATCATTTGTGAATGTGCTGCAATCTGACTTCCACCCAACAAGGTTTAGGACACAGGCTGGCAGGGAATGAGTCTCCAGCGAGCCGCAGAATCAAGTCTTTGGATAAAGCAGAGTGGAGCTGTGCGGGGCTCACTTTGGAGCAATCGGCAGTCAGGCTAAAGAATGCCCCGCAGAGGGACAGCCTGACATGTCAAGGGCCTGGATAACTTGCTGGCTTCCGCAGGGACTGAGGCAAACGGCCCCCAGCAGGAGGCTTGCACCATTTCATCCAGACCCTTCAAGCCAAACTCTGGTTCCATTGCATTGCAAGACACCCCTCGGCTAGGAAGGAGACGATGTGCAAGACGGACAGGCACAAAACACAGTGCAGGTTTCCAACCGCCCTTTGCTACAGCAGCCTGGCTGGATGCTCTTATTTTACCAGAAATGGAAGTCGAGGCTGCTGGGTTTCCAGAAAAGTGGCAATTCTTCCATTTTCAAAACAGAATAGGAGGAGAGGAAATTTCTAGGGTCATGAGAACTCCGCAGAATAAAAATGAGCATTTTTAAAAAAGATTTTATTTATTTATTTGACAGAGAGAGATCACAAGTAGGCAGAGAGGCAGGCAGAGAGAGAAGAGAAAGCAGGCTCCCTGCTGAGCAGAGAGCTCAATGCGGGCCTCGATCCCAGGACCCTGAGATCATGACCTGAGCCAAAGGCAGAGGCTTAACCCACTGAGCCACCCAGGCTTCCTAAAAATGAGCATTTTTAAAAAACAATATTAAGTATTTCTTTCTGATTATAACCTGATGGTGCAGGTTATAGGAAAAGAAAGTGTGTAGCCGGTGCAATCCTATCTCCCAGAGACAACCACCCTTCCCATTTAGAGTGTCTCCTTTCCAGCTGCTGCTTCTTTGTATAATTAGAACATCCAGTTTTATTTCTTACAAAGCTGGGATCCTGTGGTCTACATTACTTCATGTTCTCTCTTTTTGTTTTTGTCATCTATCAGAGCAGATTTGATGCCCTGAGCAGTTCTGGGAATAGGAACGGTGGTGAGATAGTTGGCGATGATGCTGTAGTTTCTATTGTCGACAGTCTAGATGATGCCCAGGACCCTTCTCCAAGGAGCTGAACGTATTTTTAATCCACTTTCCTAATGGGCCTGGAGATAGGGAGAAATAGAGAGCTGACTGAGATTGTCTAAAGAGATGGCGTGACTTCTCAGAGTCAAACAATCAAGTCATACCCTGGAGCAGAGTTGAGTCTCCATTGTGCAGGTGGAGACCTGTCACCTGGGGAAATAGGACCATCACCTGGCCACAGGCAGGTAATACTCACTGCCTCCCCACACTCATGCACGCACGCACACATACGCGTACACATGCATGCACACACCCGCACGCACTCGTGCACACATACACATAATGCGCACATACTCATACATATGAATGTGCACATCTGCACAGACTCACGCACACATACACATATACACGCACAAACTCAGACACACATATTCATGAACACGCCCCCACACACTCACGAACACATATACGTATGCACACACACATACACACATACACGCATGAACTCATACACACGCCCACTCACACTCACGAATCCATACACATATGGACACATCCATACACATGTGTGCGCACATAATACATGTGTGCATGCATGAACACATGCATACATGTGTGTGCACACACACTAAAAGGCTGAGGTCACCCTGGAGAATGGGAAGAAGGGCCCCTCTTGCTTGCAAGCTTCTGAGAGCTGTCTGTCCCTGTTGGCTCATCAGTCCTGCCGCCCTGAGTGGCTGACAGTTGTAATGTCCTCATCTGTGTCCTCCCACAGAAGGAGCAGGAGGACCAATTTCTCAACACAAAGGCCTGAAGTGCTTGTGTGAAAGGTCACTAAGTACTGTCATCTGGGCCGGGGAGGAGTCTCAGAGACAGTGCCCACTGAGAACAACAGAGCAGGGGCAGGATCTTAACCCCAGCCTGTGGCCTGGGGTGTGGGGGAGGGGCACAGAATCTCAAGTAGGAGCCGGAGGGCCAGGGGAGTGAAGATGCTCAGGCCTCCTCTGTAACTCTGCTGGGAGGCCAACAGCTCTCCTCCTGCTTCCCAGGCTGCCAGGTGGTGGGGTGATCCGAAAGGACGGAGGAAGCAGGAGGACCAGCCCGGAGACCCTTCAGGCCCTGAGATGAGGCCCTATCCAGGACCCTCCTACGAGGGGGTGGGGACTAGACCCCCGCCAAGAAGTCAAGGTGAACTGTGTGGAACCCCACCAGACATACTTTCATGAACCCAGAAACATACTACATACACTATGTGGCATCAATTCAATACCACTTAATGTCACATTTGAGCATATGAATGTGGCAAAGATTGAAGAAGAGAACCAGGGGGCAGCAAGGTAAAACCAAACAAGGAAAAAAAGTGCTCTTCACTTGCCCAAGGGACAGCGAGTCTGGGACAAGGACCACAGGCTTCACTTTTCCTTAGGACACTCGAGTGAAGCCCAAAAGATACGAGCACCCTGAGGCGACATTAATGTAGGAGTTGCTGAAGGCCAAGACCCAAGATGACTCTCTGCTGCTTGGAGGCATGACTTGTTGTACTTGAACATGAGGACATGAAAATCAAGCAGCAATTTTGAGGCCAAAGGCAACTTATTTGAAATACCCAAGGCCTCTGTCACCTCATCTGTAGGGGGGGGGTGGTTTTGAAGATTCAATGTGCAAGATTCATCTGTAAAAACTTAGAAGAGTGCCGGACCCTCAAGATCTCAGTAAATGCTAATTATCACCATCACCATCACCACCATCAGCGGGTGGTAGAATTCCTGGTGAATTTAATTTCTTTCTTTACATTTCCTTTGTTGTCTGCAAGGTCTGCCACGATGATGGATTGTTATCACAATGGGAAAAGACAAAACTCCTTTTTTTTTTTTTTTTTAAAGAAAGATCTTCCCAGCTGCTTTCCAAAGCCCTTAGAGATGAGCCAGGAGAGGAATGATACAAAGGGAAGGACCCGCCCCCCCTCAACAGCAATTTGCCTCTTTCGAAATTAAAAGGAGATAAAGGTTAAGGTTAAGGTTGGGTTTTTCCTCCCCACATCATAGAGCATATGGAAGGTAATAATAGGGCGCTGAACACAGACCTGGCTCTTTGTCTGCAGCCTAGGGCTGAACCAGGACAGCCCCAGGCACACGGGGGGACAAGTGGGTCACTGCAGCCAAGAGGAGCAGCCCCGTGCATACACAGGAGCTGGGGATCTCTGACAGTTTTGCTTTGGGCCCCAAGACTTAAACCACAGCACAAAGCTAAGCATGAGGTCTCCTCAGTTCTCTTGGAGGAAAGAGATTTAAGTGTCCTGGAGTTGGACAGGAAGCGGGGATCAGCGAGATGTCAAGCCCATCTGTGGCCCCTCTTGTGGGAGACGCCAGGCAACGGGCTAGCCTCTGTGTTGTGTTTTCGAAAAGGGCACCCTCACTGAGGGTACTTACTGTCATTCCCCCTGATGCTGGCCCGAGCTCCCAGAAGAATAAAGTAAGACTAATGCAGATGTAAACTTTATTCTGAGTGGACTAATAAAGTCGTACTATGTTGGGTTATTATCTCTGATTGAGTCTATCCATCTCAAGGGGCTCTGGTCTGAAGACTTACCTCTCACTCAGCTACAGAGGAAATTCTGTTTTGCCTGCACGTGAGCACCAAGTTCCTAAGTTTACTGACAATTTCAAAGAGAATGAGATTAGGGTGTTTTGTCAGGGTTTAGGACAGACATTAGGATCTCCCTTGGAATTTTTTTTTCATAGTCAGTTTATCTCTACAACCAAGAGATAACCAAAATGTAGATATCATCCCCAAGTGAAAAATAGTCAGGAACTCCATCAACTCCAAATGATCATTCTGTCTTTTTAAAGAGGACTTTTTTTTTTCAAATTTCATCTTCACCTCCATTGTCAGTAGCTGTATGACCTTGAGCAAGTTACTGAACCTCTCTGAATTTTTATTTCCTCACCTGTAGAGCGATAATAATTCGACGTACATCACAGGTGTACTGTTAGGATCGAGTGGCACTGAAGACCCAAAGTACTTGGCATGTTGTCAATAATAAATAAATCTTAGTTTCCTTCTTAAATTCCTCTTTGAAGAGAGTATATAAATTTAATGATCATCCCTTTTGTAAACATTTTAAGTATGACATTGAAAACATGCTAAGAAATGTTCATAATGAAAGGAGTTGTTAAAACTCCTATTATTTGTATGGAATTTTGTGTGTTCACAGAATTTCACCCCTGCTGCCTCTATAGTTGAGTCAACGGAGGCACAAAGCAACATATAAAAGACTCGTCACCAACAACCACAAAACGACCACTGCGGACGCAACAGCGCACTCCAGTGAGCCAGACTCATTTACCGAAACATCTAAACCACCAGCCCCTACGCATAAAGCAAGGCTGAACCAACAAAGGCCAAGTGAATGCGAGAATGATCCCAAAGATTTTCCTTTTTTAAGTGACAAAGTGGCCCCTCTTTATCACTTGGCCACTATTTAAAGCAGTCCTACTACGGACCTGGAACCACAGCAACATGAGGAAATGCCCGTTTCATGTCTCAAGGGGCTGACATCTTAACAGGGGAGACAGATACGGAGCAGCTAAGTTAAATGATTCATTTTTACTGCATTTCTTTCTCTCTTTTTTTTTAAGGTTTTTGAAATTTATTTGACACAGAGAGAACACAAGCAGGGAGAGAGGGAGAAGGAGAAGCAGGCTTCCTGCAGAGCAGGGAGCCAGACCTGGGGCTCCATCCTAGGACCTTAGGATCATGACCCAAGCTGAAGCTTAACAGCTGAGCCTCCCAGGTGCCCCTTCACTGCATTTCTGTACGATAATTGTGGAAGGAAATATGCCGGGACAGCAAACACACAGGAAGATTTCACGTGGTCTGGGAGTTCTGGGGTGTGCTCTGGGGAAGCGTCGTTGGACATTAATGATGAAGAATGAGTAGGGATCAACTAGGTGAGGTTCCTGTGCTCCGTATGCTGTGGGGTGTGTAAAAGCATTCCACGCAGAGGGCTCCTGGGTGGCTCAGTCTGTCAAGCAGCTAACTCTTGATTTTTGCTGATGTTCAGGCTCTGTGCTCAGCGGGGAGTCTGCTTGGGATTCTCTCTCTCCCTCTGCCCCTCCCCCTACTCGCTCTCAGCTCTCTAAAATAAATAAATACATCTTAAAACAAACAAACAAAAAGCATTCCACACAGAGTCTGCTGCTGTGCACAGCCCTAACCCAGGAAGGACCAGGGAGTGGATGAAGGGCCGAGAGCCCCGCAGTGTGGCCGCAGCTCCACCCGGTACACGATGGGACTGGTGAGGGATCAGTGCCCCTCGTGACAGTGCAAAGTGTGCATCCTTATCCCCAAAGCAGTGGAGCCACAGAGCCAGAGCCAGAAGCTGGTGGGTGCATCTGAGTATCAGCCCATGGGGAACTGGAACTGCTCCCTGACCCCTGGCAAAATAAAAAACATTTTGGTCAGCTCAATTTTATTTTAGTGAACCGTTGCCCCATTTACATGAGTCACTAGTCAATACGTTATTCTATCTTGTTCACTCTCCGCCCCTCTGTGAAATCCGCATGCAGAAGGCGGGAGGTAAGAGGAAAGCTTCTTCTTCTTCTTTTTTTTTTTTTTTTAAAGATCTTATTTATTTGACAGAGAGAAACACAGCCAGAGAGGGAACACGAGCAGGGGGAGTGAGAGAGGGAGAAGCAGGCTTCCCGCCAAGCAGGGAGCCCGAGTCTCTGGGATCATGACCCGAGCTGAAGGCAGTCGCTTAACCAACTGAGCCACCAGGCGCCCCAAGAGGAAATCTTCTAAAATCCAGGGGCCAGGCCTGTCCCAGACAGTTAGAGCCAACTCCTCTTGGCAGGAGGAGGGAAGAGCTGGTACTAGTATCTTATTTTAACTTCCCAGGTGATTCCAGTGAGCAGTCATGTTTGGGAAGCTGCCATCTAAGGGGCTCTTCTAGATGATTCTATCCTCCAAGTGGGCAGAAAGAAAGAGTAGCAGTGACAATCCCCTCAAAGCATTGGGGACTTTGTTCTCGATAAAGAAGGGACTAGCTGGTGAAAGACAGACTAATCCAACATGCAGCAGCATCGGGAAGGAAACACACTGAAGGCGGACAACCAGCAAAGCCACGTGATTCTTTCTTTCCGCCACCGCCTGGGCATTTCTGGGTAAGGCACAGGTGGGACAAGCCTGCGGGGGCAGGTCCTCACCTCCCCCAGGTTCCGGCCCATCCTCGAAGTTCCCCAGGGCCCCAGACTGTCACTCAGGTGGAGGGACAGGGTCGCACCGCTCGCAGTCCCGCCGCGCGCTAGCCAGGGTGCCCTGGCAACCCCTGGTCCCCACGCCCTGGCGCCTGCCACGCAGGGTGTCACCCGGACATCTGCGTGGTCGCGCTCCCGGACATCTGCGTGGTCGCGCTCCCGGACATCTGGCCAAGTGGCGCCTCCCTCTGCCTATTTCCTCCGCCCTCCCGCCCCTCGCCTCCCCACCCTTCCCTTGTTTGGGGGCTGTAAGGTCAGAAATGTTTGACAATCGACGTGGGAAGTCTCCCCGAGGAAGTGGCCCGGTCATAAATTTCACCCAACAAGAGGCTGCCATCAAGCTTAGGCGGATCAGGGAGCCACCCAGCCAGGAATCCAGGCGCGGGGCGGGGGTTGGAGGAGCGGCTGGGGCAGAGCTGTTGAGGGTCCTGGGGCTCAGAGCCCTGTTTGTGAGTGCGTCTGCCTCCTGGCTTTGGAAACTTTCTTTCCACACCCAAGATCACATTTGAGAAGGACAGTAGTGGAGTTTTTCTTCAGATTGGAAGTATATTCAACTCCCTCTGGATGGTTTCAAACCGCCAAGGTCAGGTCCCCCGCTCATGAAAGGAAACATTTGCATGAATATAGTGATGTGTCCAATGCTACATTTACTATCTCCCTGTCTGATGGCGAGGCCCAACAAAAACACGCAGGGTTAAAGAGCTTCTAGTCCCAGTCCTGGCTGTAGAACCCTGGGCCCATAGTGCTGGGCATCTGGCCTCCACTACCAGCAGCGCAGTGAGGGAGTTGGAGGGCCACTGTTGGATGGCTGGGTCTCTGGGGGGCTCTAAGTATCTTGGGGAGTTTGCCCACCCTCCTCCGTGCAGTACAAGCAAGGTGAAGGAAGGATCTGATCACACCCAACCTTCGTCGTGCTGCCATTTGCTCAAGGGAGAGCTTTCCAGGGACTGGCATGGGCTTGGCTGTAGAAGGTGCAGGGAGCCAGTCTATGTCACCTCAAGGAGGGTGTTAAGCCCAGTGACCACCTGCGTACGCTACGCCAGGGGGGAAGCAGAATTGGAGATGGCTCACTCCTGGCTTTTTGCTCAGTGCCGCAGGGAACTGCTGTGATAATACAGACTGAGAAGACTGACAGGAATGACAGTAAGGTCCCCATGACACACTAGGCAGTTTGAGCCCCTTACACAGATGAAGTCAGGCTCCAGTCCACTCCTTGAGGTAGAAACTATTATTAGCTTCATTTTACAGATGGGTAAACTGAGGTACAGGGGGCACTAATTACTCTGCCTAAAGACACACTGTAGTTGAAACACTCAGGGACTGGGACTCCCCGGAGCCAGCTCCAGGGTCCATACTCCAAATGGTGAGAGGCAGGGAGAGTGGTCACCGGCCCTCTGTGGAGACAAGAGAACTGAATGGGACGTTCCAGGCATTCCAGAGAGCCGGAAGCCAGGAGGGGCCCTCAGGCAGGCGAGGGGCCAGCTGGCTGGCAGGCCTGGCCCTCAAGGAGAGGGCGCGTCCTTGGGGCATTGTGCCTACTTAAGGCTCTTTGGCTCAGATTTTCCACCAGCCTCCAGAAGAACCATTTGGGGACAGCACAGAGACCGCTGGGGAGATGAGAGGTACTAACCAGATGAGCTTCACCCTTCAGACCACAAAGAAAAATCTCCTTTGGGGCCTAAATTATTTGGGGGAAAGAAAAGTTAGCAACATCAGCCAGTCCCCGAACTGAGAGCACCCTAACGAGACAGGAGGGCCATTTTCTATAGATACAAGGCAACCTTAAAAGCATAAGCTATTCTTGCTGTGGGTGTTGAATTTTGGTGGCTTTGGCCTGAAGCATCTGTGTACTCAGGACAAAATCTTCTCTAGAGAGAGAGCCATCTAGATAATTATCTGATAGAAACTCCCGATCGGCTTTCCTCACTGATACTCTCTCCTCTCCTTGGCCAGCATGTTTTATGTATGTCTCTATGAGTTACGTCTCGGTCCTGGAAGCATCTGTCAAGCCTCTTAGAGGACTCACTTGATGAGGGGGCGTGAGGGTGAAGTTCAAGAGAGAAGCCGTTTTAACATCTGAAGAAAAAGTCCTCATGGCTTGTGGGGCGTGGAACACAAAAGAGCTCATGCTCCTTGCCTTCGGCACAGAGGCCTCTTGATCAGGCTTCTAGGCCACACTTCTGCAGGCTTCCCCTGGTTTCTGCCTGGCCCAGCTGGCAAGTTCTGCCCAGCTTGTGTAGCAAAACTTCTCTGTATTTCTTCCAGGCGGGAAAGCCAACAAAAGCGGCCTATATAGTCCTCCGGTAATTGAGCCACATTTGAATCTTTAGGAAACATCACCACAGGGCA
Source organism: Spilogale gracilis (assembly GCA_004023965.1). Taxonomy (NCBI): domain Eukaryota; kingdom Metazoa; phylum Chordata; class Mammalia; order Carnivora; family Mephitidae; genus Spilogale; species Spilogale gracilis. The sequence continues at coordinate 30,702 of PITA01014421.1, forward strand.
GGTGCCTGTCGTGGACATCCAGCATAAATACCTCTTAATCAAATGGCTCTTTGCATCACAGGGGGGCTCAGGAAGGCAGGAGCTTCAGAGCCTGTTTGTTTCTGATGTGTCACTCAGAGGTCTCCAAGCCACAAACACTGGTATATTGGGCTACCTTGCAAGACTGGGAAGTAAAGGCTGACCTGAGTCTGTCTCTTCATCCAGAATGTGGGGCCATGTAATGCAAACTGTAGGGTGCTTTCTGCATAAAATAATGCTGTATGATGACTTGCTACACACACACACACACACACACACACACACACACACACACACACACACCGGTGAGGGGGAGACCACTGAAAATAAAAATACAATCTCACGGCCTCATGCTGAACTGGTGGCAGATCCAGTTTCTCCCCAAATGAACTGATGTGATGTTTCTGAATTCACTCTGGCTGCTTCCCCCCCGACCCTAGGACTGTGGGGAGGCTCTGATGGGCTGGGGAGAGGTTGGTGGAGTGGGGTCAGGGAGACAGGGAGAGTGCTGGGCACTAAGCTCCATCCTGGCTTCACATAAAGGAAGCAAAATCAAAACCCAAGCCTGGAAAAAAAACAAAAAACCACCCTACATTTAATTGGCTAGGAAACTGGATTCCTGGGCCCTTTGCTTTCTCAGCTTCCACAGAAGGATTTAGGCAGGGCCACTCCCCCCATCCTTGGGATAAAAAAATTTTAAAAAAAAGGATTAAAAGCAGGTTTGGTCTGGCTAGTACAAATTACATGCAGAGTATACAGTTGCTTTGCATATCGCCTGGGCTTTCAGGGGGAGGAAAGAGGCGGGAGAGGGAGGGCAGGATACTGACAAGGGGGGAAAAAACTAAAAACAACTTGCTGTTTTCATATGGTGGGATAAAACGGTTTTGTCCCCGTCACTGTGCAGAATGTCAACGGCGGCACCGTGTCGTGACAAAAAAATTTTTTTAAAGTTCAGCTCGGCTCACACCCGAGGGGGAGCCCCCCGAGGTATTGCCGCTTTAATTGTGTTCAGGATGATCTACCAAACAATATGTCTTGATAAATCTGAGTGGCAATCCGGCGCAGGGTTCCACTTGGCATTGCTGCAAAGCCAGGCCTCGCTTTAGTGAACCCGTTCAGGAATGTGGGTTAATTCGGCCGACCCTTTTTACCCCCACAGCTCTGTTTTTGTGAGGTTGGCAGAAACTGACACGTTTTCTTTTGCTTAATTAAGTTGTTCAGTAGAAGGCTGGTCAAACAGTGGCATCGACGTGGGGAGTCTGCAGACACACAGAAAGCCGTGGGCGTTTCCAACATAAAAAGGGGGATTCTGTCATTGTTTGGGTTTAGACGGGTCATTTTTTCAAAGTTACTGCTGCCTGAGTGACCACCACCATGCACACAGCCCTGAAAGGAAATTAAAGTCGCTTAAATACAACCACCTTGGGCTCTAAAGTTTATTTTTTTAAAGGAGAGAGCGCACAAGAGAGAGACGAAACGGTCTTGTTTATGTGGCATCTTGTTTCTTCCTGCTTTTTTTTTTCCTTGAAAGCAGAGGGCTCATTTAAAGAAGAAGGCCCGTTATGAAATACAGTTATGGATTATGATGAAACGGTCTTTCCAGTTGGTGAAACAAAACCGAAGCTCTGGCCGGGGCTTTCTGGGCAGAGGAAGAGGACCCAGTCACCTGCATGCCAGGTGTTAGTGCTGGGAAAAAACATTCCCCCACCACCTCCTGGCTGGTGAGATTCCCGCTGATGGTGGGACAACCACAGACAGTATTCAGAGGAACTGAGGACTTGATGAGAGGCAGCTCTCTTCATCCTTCAGTCCTTTCTCGAAGCTTCCTGCATTCTGATTTGTATCATTTTTGTCTTTCTCATGCCTATCCCCTTCCGTTCTGTGGCTATCTGGTCCCCCCACGAGTTTTCCTTGCATGTACTGGGGGATCTAATTCCCAGAAGGTTATGTGCTTCTGTGGCACTTGGACTGGGCTTTGGGGTCCTGTTGTTAACAATTCACTGGGTCCACAGCATGACTGAGAGAGTTCCATGCTTTTGTGCCTCAGTTTACCCACAACAGCAGATGCCCAATGCCGGGGACTTGGCAGGCATCTGATCTACCCTTCTGAGCTTAACTTTCTCTTTGTCCTTCTGAATACATCAATATCTGGAGAACCCACTGATCCCTCAAGCCCTCGGCACCATTACTGTGTTGAGAACAAGACCAAGATGTTCACCAGTTACAAAGGACTGGCTCTGACCAATCTGTTGGGTTCCTCCCTCAGGCAGCAGGTTTGTGTAGGGCCGTTAGACGAATGCCTGCGCACCCACAGGGAATCCTTATCTTTGCCACGAAGCCACACGCTTGAATTTCCCTCCAGGTCTCAGAACAGCAGCTTTCCGGAAGCCCAAAGATAGGCTTTTTCCTTCTGGAGGAAAAAAGTCTGGAGAGTCAAGCATCTTAAGGGTCCTCACAGTGATTCTTTTCTTCATAAACAGAAGGAACGGGCTACTATTTGATGAGTTTAAGTTTTGCGAATGGTGAAATGATTCTTTAAGGAAAAAAAAACAAACCCAGTTTAGAGTCTATCTAAATCCCTTGAATCAGTAGTCAACACTGACATCCGGGACCTGCTCATTGACGCACCACCTGCTCGCTCCCCAGATATGGCCGGAGTTGGGTATAGATCTGAACCCAGGACACCAAGTCCTATATTCAGGTTGTATATATTCAGGTATCCAAAACTACACAACAAGATGCCCTTATCTCTGGGTCCTTCTGATGGGTACGTAGAGAGTTGTAGGAGCATTTACAAGTTGTGCTTTGTACAACCGCTCTGCAAATGACTTGTTCCTCTGGAGAACCAGAGCTCAGCCATACACATACACACACACACAATGCAAAATCCCCAGTTCTGATTGGTGATGTTCAAGGACAACATAGACTGTTGGTCTGCCGTGTCCCCGCCCTTCTCCTCCATCTGCGATGGCTCAAGGAAGGCCCCAGAAATTTCTCCACCAGTCTTCAATTGTGGGGTTGTGCTGCTTGCATCACTTGCCTTACCTCCCGAAAGGCCAGATTCAAAACAACACAGTCCCACACACAAAACTTTTCAGTAACATCTGACCAGCCGGTCCCCGCATCTCTTAAAGAGAGGGGCCGTCGGAGGCCAGCAGAGGCCGAGCAGATGGGAGCCGCCTCCGCCGGGCAAGAGCGGATGCACGAGTCACGCCACCTGGCAGTCTTCCCACAGTCGGGAGGTGGTGTCTGTGGCTAGCCCTCCCACTCGAGGTGGTGAGCCCTCTCCTCCTCTCCAATTCCCTGACGCCCTGGGCAGATTTTTCTTTGGCTTTTGAAAAATCTGAGACACACTATGGCTCCGAGTCGCCAAGTTCCAGCTGCTAGAGAGCCGGCCTCTGCTTCTGCTGCCTCGCCACCAACGTTGTGTCTGTCCACCCAGGGAAACAGAAGGCCTTCCTGGAGGCGGGTGAGCCCACCAGAGCTCGGATGCTGCCACTCGGGTCCTGGAGACGGAGGGAGGACCCACAAGGGCTGGCCGCGAGCCATCTCACGATCCCTGGCACTCAGTTCCGCATGGGGCTCTGCGGCTCTTCAGGACAAAGAGGAGCGTTTTTATCAGCCCAACGTTCTGCTGACAAATGCATAATAAACTGACAGAGAGCGACCAAGCAGCATTGCAAAACCCCCAGTTACAGCGAGGCCGGGCCCAAGCGGGGATGGTCACTTTCTGCAGGTGTTAGCCAGTGTCCCCACATTTGCATGCATTTGCATATACTGTCAAACAGTTGGCTGACAGAAAGTCTGAGGAGGTCTGGACACAGTTCAAACCTGTCAGTGGCTTTCTCCTTGCCAGTCAAGGTTGGCCTGGGCGGCAATTAGAGCGGAGAGACAAGTACTTCTGACCTTGCCATAAACCCAGGCACAGCTGGGCAAAGAGCGGGCTTCGTTTAGGAAGATAGGGCTGCAGCCTGGGACAAAAACATAAACAAAAACAAAGAAAGGGAGGCGATAGGGTGGTGAAGGCTGGGCCGGTGGACGCTCTAAAGGCATTCTTCCCGGGAGGGAGGGATTCTGTCACCCTTCCGTGTTGCTGTGGGGGCCGGTGTGGTATTGTGGTGCTTTGGGGCCAGCCAGCGGAGCCTCCCCGGGACCCCCAAGCCGCACCCCAGCCCCTTGCGGAGAGAGGCCCAGTCTGGGGGGACCACTCCCCGCCCTCTCACCAATACTACACCTCCTATCTTAGGCCTCAGGAGAATCTCTGGGCAGAAGGGACCAACAAATCCTAAAAGGGCATTTCTGTGGCATGCTCAGTCCCCTGAAAGGCTGCACGGGGCTGCCCCGGGCTGCTCAGCGGGTGAGAAATGAGTACGGGCTCCTGTGTTTCCCCTGTCCTCGCTGCCACAGCCGGAGGATTACAGATCATATTAGCATATGGATTGCGGTGGGAAAGAAGCAAAAATCAGAGTCTGGCTACAGTAAGGAAGGGCCTCAAGAGATGGAGGGTGGGGAAGGAAAAAAGCCCCGCAGGAAGGTGGGTGGCGGGGGCTTTTAAGAACAGGGGAGATTTATATTTTGGGGGGGCGGCGCCCGCATCCTTCGGAGATGTTGTTTCAGATTCTTTAAGCGAGACCTAACAATTTATTAAATACTTCATCTCTAAACAGTGGTGGGCACTAGAGTTTCACGAGCCGCACACAAAAGATTCTGTTTATTCGCCAACAATACGGGCTGTGTGTCGTTCTGGGCTGCAAGTGGCCGAGCCATCTGGCTCATATCTCCACAGTAAAACATTGTCTGTGACACAAAAAATGACTACATCCCCAGGACAAACTAGTGTGACCTCTAAATAAAGCCTTCCTCTGAAGCTATGATATCACACTGCACAGGGGACACCAGCACAATTGAATCTGGTCACCAAAAGCCCAAGTGAGATAGCACTATGTAAATGGGATTTTATAGGAGACTTTTTGTCCTCCGTGGCAAACCATCCAGATCCGTCCACAGCACTGAAACATCTTTCTCACTCACCCTGGGGACAACAGTGCGCTTCTATCTGGGCCCTGGCAGCCCTCTTGCACCCCCGCCCGCCCCAGGAAGCCCACGTCCATCCGTGTAGAAGCAGCACCTGCAGCCACAGCTTCCAGCATTTTACTGATGGCTGCCCACCTGCACCAGGCTTTTCTCTGATATTCCGGAAACAAGCACGCCTTTCTCCTCCCTGCCAGGGGGAAGGCCCCCATTTGCCAGCTTCTTCAGAAACAGCCCAAGTCACTCACAACATTGTGCCACCTGAATGCCTGCTTCACCAGGCACACAGCACGTGCGCACACACACACACACACACACACACACACACTCGCTTGCTCACTCCCCATCTCCCCATCCAAGAAAGGGGCCGTTTCAATGGAAGAAGTGTCATTCTCCGGAAAAGATCCAACTCAGCCTCCACAAATAAGACATCTGTGTGGCCCTTTGGTGGGAAAGTTTCATTACCGAAATGGAGACGCGGTGAAGAGCAGACTGAAACGCAGCAGTGGCTTAAGCATTCCACCTGTTGCAACTTCTGGTACTTCTGCTTTGTTTTGTTTTCGAAAGAAAGGAACCCTGATCCACTCCCTTGCGTGAAATCTTCTGCAGAGAGAATGCCCCACAAGATAAGATCTCAAAATGCTTTCCAAATGCAAGGAAGCCTTCGCCCGTTTTCGGTTTTCGGTCAGACCCACTGGAGGGCCGAGTTGTGTAGCCCGGTGAAGAGGACAGCGTGTATGGGGACATGCAGAGGGCTGATCCTATGTGAACACTTACTAGGCCTGTCTTTTTGGGACAATCAGTTAACCCTTTGGTGCCGATCCTCATTTAGAAAAGGGGGCATTTTCTTTTTCACAGGAACTCTATTTGGAAAATGTATGTTAAATGCTCAACCTAATGCCTGGCCTGTATATGGTAGTAAGGGTTGACTTAATAAGCCGTAGCCGGAACAACGATGACAGCAGATCATGGTGACATCGCCTCTATGCTCCTTGTTACCTTCGGTACCAGTCATCCATTTTAATGTACATCGACCTTTGATAATACAAATGTTGATTTTTTTTTTTTTTTTTAGTAAGCTCTACACCCAGCGTGGGGCTTGAACACACAACCCCGAGATCAAGAGTCGTGGGCTCTATCGCTCAGCCAGCCAGGCACCCCTGACCCTCAATAATAGTAACATTTATTACACCCATTATGGTTTACCATAAACCCAAGCAATTCGGCCAAGTTGTGTCGTCTGCTGTAATACTAGCTGGCTTGTCCTCTTTCCTATTTCTGAGATGGACTTTTCTTCATGCAGCATGAAGCCAGCCCAAATTGTGTATTATTCTTGTGACAATCGTATTTTTAAAAATAATGGGAAACCATATGCACAGCAGCCTTATGCTGGGTATAAAATCACTGGTACCGACTTGCCATTGTAAAATGATCTTATTTACTTTTGCTTTACTTCCAATCCATCCCGATATTTTAATTGCTTACAATTGACTGAAGAAGAAGAGTCTTTTCATTTATGACAAGTTGATTTCTAGAAATGAAGCCATGTGATTGATATTGTGAAAGCTGAGTTTTCTCAGTCTATTTTTTGAGAGGACACAATCACAATCCAGGGTCTAGGAACAATTTTTTTTTTAAAGATTTTATTGCACAGAGAGAGAGAGAGCAAGCACAAGCAGGGGGAACAGCAGGAAGAAGGACACGCAGACTTCCCACATAGCAGAGAGCCTGATGTGGGGCTTGATCCCAGGACCCTGGGATCATGACCTGGGCCGAAGGCAGACAATTAACCAACTGAGCCACCCAGGTGCCCCTAGGGAGCAATTCTTGGTAAAAATGACCATGAATGCTATACTTGACCAATGATGAACTGAGTTCCAGACCCTCTAGTAACAGGTAATAAATCAGCTTAGCAGGACATCACAGTAACTCCAATCGCTCTCTACATGACTCCTCTAGACATTTTCAATAGAAATTTAATGTGCTCCTGGAACCTCAAAGCAAGTTGAAATTTTCATACGGAAGGCCTTCCGGACTTTATATCTTGGGAAGAGTATAAAATATTCAGTACATATGTACAAAGGTCCACCTCAGTTAATAGGGGTTTTGTTTTGTTTTGTTTTTAAAAGATTTTATTTATTTATTTGACAGAAAGAGAACATAAGCAAGGGAAGTTTCAGGCAGGGAGAGAGGGAGAAACAGACTCTCTGCTGAGCAGGGATCCCCATGCACGGTTCAATCCCAGGACCCTTGGATCATGACCTGAGCTGGAGACAGACAGATGCTCAACAGACTGAGCCACCCAGGCATTCTGTTTGTTTTTTAATTCTTAAATATGCTGCAAGTGGTATTATCCCTATGAATCCTGGTTAATTTCAGTAGAAAGAGTTTTCCCGTGGTAACAGTCAACCATGCAAATGAACAGTGACCTCAGATCCCTTGACCCATAAGAAGTCAAGCTGAGGACAACTACAAATGTCATTAAACTTAGAAATATACCTTTGGGATGGAAATCAGAACTGAATCTACTGTTGGTGGCAATGTGAGTTGGAACGACGTCTTTCAAGAGTAATTTGACAGTCTCTACCAACATGTAAAATGGCTTACACCCCCACATCCAGAAATTCCACTTCTGGGACTGATTCTTACTGAGCTCTTCCCTCACATGTGTCAGAACATACATACAAAGGGTTTATAATATTATATGCAAATATGAAAAAAACTGGGGGGGCGTCCAGGGGGTGCCATCAGTCAAGCATCTGACTCTTGATTTCAGCTCAAGTATGATCCCAGAGTCATGAGATCGAGCTCCGAGTCAGACTCTACGCTCAGCAGGGAATCTGCTTGAGATTTTTCTCTCCCTCTTCCTCTTCCTCTGCCCCTCCTGCTCATGCTCTCTTTCTCTAAAATAAACAAATAAATCTTAAAAAAAAGAAAAGGTGAAAAGATTGGAAATAACCTAAATTTAATACATGAGGGTATGATTGAATAACTTATGACACATCTAATATAAAGAATGAAGGGGACGCTACGTCCATCAAGCTCCACAACTGTGTCTGCACTCATATCGATGTAGGAAATTATCTAAAAGAATGCACATCAGGCCATTCCGAAGATGGAAAATGGAGGACTTTTCATTTTCACAGCATGCCGTTTTTTTACGACTCACATTTCTTAACTCCAAATACATACTCCTTTCGTACTTTAAAAAGTAATGCAAATACAAGATATGTTTCCTAGTAACAGTTCACCAACAGGCTTCTGATACTTCTTTGCATGAGGGGACATCAAATTCATGAGGGAGAAAGGAAGGGGAGTTGGCCAGCACAGCTTCCTGGACACCCACTGCGAGAAGGAGTCAATGCCAAAGGCTGAGGGAGTCACAGCCAAAGAAGAAAAATAATCTCTTCTCCTAAGGGACTTACTGGGCATAATAAGTCGGTGGCTAAAACATTCACTACGGAGGATCGTTTGACTTAGCCCAGCTGCAGGGTTTTAATGGTTTGTAGTTATGTATTTTTGATTCTGGGACAACAATGCAGGTCATGCAGAGGAATACTCAAGAGTCCAGACTCTGGGGTCAGAATCTGGTCAGCTCTGCCATGTACTAGCCATGGGACTTCATTCCTGCCACCTGCACATGGTCCTCACTGGCCACTGAACCCTGAACCCCACCTGCTCTTTTTGCTGCTTCACCTGTCTTCACTTGACTAATTCATTGCCAATTCCAATCCCCATGGGAGCAATTCAAGGGTGCCACTCCCTTTCGCAGCTAGAAGAATCAATCAGAGACTACCTTCACAGGTCAGGTGGTGTAGACAATGGCCATTTAAGCCTATTAGGGAGTTACGGGTGGACAGGAATGACTGACAGCTCTACTAACCAATAAAACCTAGACAAGAGATTCCTCCCTTCTAATTGGTCAGCGCTGCTTCCAGAGGTCCTGAGCTGACTAGAAGCTGTTCTCCTAGGAACAGGTGCAGAGGGCCCACAGACGCTGACAGAAGTCTTTTCTGTAACTAAAGTACAATTTATTTTTTTGGGGGGATCCCAAAAGCACAAGAAATTTATTTCCATAGCTATGTTCTTATCAGATGTAACTCATCACAATGATGACACGTCATTTTTTTTTATCAGATTGTATTATTTTTACTACTGATACCAATGCTTTATGTATGTGTGGTCCTTTACCTTTTACAGACTGTCTCCATGTATGTTAGTTTATCTGAGTAATATCCAAAGGAGGGGATTATCTTATTGTTTCCATTCAACAGAAGAAGAGGCTGCTGCTCAGAGAGGTTGAATAATTTGCCCAAAGTGAAATTGGGATCAGAAACTAACTTTGTAGGCTCTTGGCTCAGTCTTCCTTACATTTTTTTGAACATTTTGGGGAGTCTTCAGAAAAATAATTCCAGAAAAAACCTAGATCTCCCTCCCCACCCTTCTGTCTTCCGTTTTGGAAATCCTTTTCCTCATAAGAATTGAGACAAAAACGAAAAAAAACAAAAAACAAAAACCCTCCCACAAGTAAAGAGTAAAATTTTTTCATGAATAAGAAAAACTGAGGATAGATCTATGGATCCACCAAAGAAACAAGGATGTGTTAGATGGGCCTGTCAGGGAGGGAAAAGTGTCCCACACAAATTCTTCTCCTGTTGACAGAGTCCAGTCATGACGAGGAAGGCGGGTGGTCATACACCTCAACGGCAGGCAGAGTCCAGAGCCCTGGAAACCTCATCTTGGCCTCTTCCTCAGCCTGTGTGCAGTGGAAAGGGCTGTTGTGTTCCCCTCTTCGGTTCCTGTTTCCTCATGGAGGGCATCTACTTTTCTCTAGTCTGTGAACAAAAGCAGTGGGCAAACTGTCTTTAGACTCCGTCCCCCTCCAGGAGCAAAACACCTCAGATCTCCATGCATGGTGACCTCAGTGGGAGTCTGGGCTCATATTCTTGCTTTTGGACACAGCTTTATGGCTTTAAAAGTTGTCACCGGGTGGCAATTTGCCAGAGAATGACCAAACGGGGCAGGCCTTGCTGTGGAGACAAATGCACGTGATTGGCAAGCTTTTCTGAAAGATCATAAGAGAGAAATCTCTTTTCTTCTTCAAAATTACCCTGAAGTCATTCGAAGCAAATGACTTGCCCAAGGGCAAGCAGCTAACTGACTGCTGACAGAGGCGAAGCCAAGTAAAACCCAGGTCTCTGGACACCTGGAGCAAAGCCCAATGCCCTAACAAGCCAGTACCCAGTGTATCACTCAACCTCCCCCCCCCCCGTGATGTCCCCTTACCCAAGAAGACAAGAGCCGAGACCCAGAAATTGTCAGAGGGTGCTCACTCACCTTTCCAAGGCCTGTTACCAGCGCTCAGAATCTTTTCTCGGAGTTCCTTCTGAAGTCTGGGTCCTGCAGGAAAACACCTACAGAGTAAAAATCATGGTATCAAGCCATTGTGACAGGGGCTTAAAAATCTGTGCCTAAGAATTCATCCTGAATCCACCTGTGTGATCTCAGAAGAATTTTCCATGCCTCCCCTCCCCTTAGGAAAGGAGGTAGAAAGACAACAAGGGATCCGTTGTTGGTAAAGAAATTTCCCAGGGGGGAGCAGGGACAATAGGATAAACCTCTGTGCAGGCCTCTGGGATTCTGAGAAGATGCTTCTGCCCTCTCCAGTGGTCACCACATGTGGCTAGAGGTTGAGAGTCTCTGGTCAAAACCACACCATGGGTGGCATGAGTTTCTGTGGAAACACAGCAGAGAGGCAGAATGGCCATCCTCCTTGGAGTGCACAGGCCCTCCCATCCCACAGAGCTGCCTCTTGGGGACAGGCCTTCCACATATAAAAGTGTCAGGGGCTGAGGAGAGGTCAGGCAGAGACAGGAAGGGACGGCCGGCGCCTGACTCCCATGGGTGACAAGACCTTGCAATGCCACCGCATCAGAGGGCAAGGTTCACATCAGGTAGGAAGGGCCCTCCTCCCCTGACTGACCCCAAATATGAGGAGAAAGGGAAGCCAGGACAAGTCCCCATTTGATGGCAGCCAACTGTCCGTGGTGGGGAGCCACGGAGCCCCGTGCCACAGCCCACAAAACCATCCAGCCATCTGGCCCGAGCTCCGGTGACAGAAAGCCTGCTTTGCCCCATTCCCAGAGACCAGCACCACCCCAGACCACTGGTGGCTCCCACTCTGTCAACAAATGAAGAGATACTGAAACAGGGACAAACTGTCCCCTTCCTTAGAAATGCACTTTTAATAAAGATTTCACATGCATAAACAGGTGCACTATCCCCAGAATAAGTACATGGTTGGAAAAAACTGCTTTCGAGGCGCCCTTCAGTGTGGCCTGCTGTTGGGACCAAGGGCCTTTCCCAGGTGGCCGTCCTTCGGGGATCCCCTTGTTCAAAGACAGCCCAAAGTCCAGATCTGAGGCCCAGGTGATTATCTGTCTCCCGGCTGGATCTTTGTTGGGTCAGACGTTTCTGCCCCAAACATAGAGGTTTAAAGTTCCTCAGAATCTGGCTTTGGGGTGAGAAAAGCAGGAACAAATCTGGCTTCTATCTAACCCTGGACATTCGCTTAAAATCACTTCCTAGTCGTCTTGTCACCTAGAGACGTAATCTCCGTCTGAGGAGGAGGCTTCCTCTCCATTTTGGGCACAAGCTCGGAGCCCCCACCTCCTCCCGCCTCAAGGTCACTCTGTCCTCCCATTCCTGTCCCGTCTGGAGCAGGGAACTGCGTTCACCTCAGGCCTGGGGGTCCCCCTTGAAATCTCCTCTGCTGCCCCACACCCACCCCATCTGGAAATTACCAAGCCCTTCTGGACTATGCTCTTTATTCATTCACAAAGAATGGAAGATTCCGTTTTTTTAAAGAACTGAATAGAAGCCCCCTCGTCACCATATCAGGGCGGCTGTTCCGCACCAAGTCACTAATTGCCCCATTTCTAGTGCCTTTTTTCCCTCCACCAAAACCAACTTAAGCTGATTACCACCATCTCAAACAACCTCCCTGGGCTCTAGATATATCCATTTAATATGGCCAAGACAAGCAGTCAACCGCTGTTTTCAAAGACGGTCTGACAGATTCTATTCACTTTCAAAGTAGCTCTCCACGCCTGGAATAATGATCTTTCATTTCCCTCATTCTGACACCTTTCAATGATTTGTTGGTGTCTGGAGAGTTATAAACAATCTGAGAAGAGGCAGCTGGACCCTTCCACCCCCAAAGGCACCAATACAGAAAGGATTCCCATGCAGCATCTGAAATAACTCTGTTCTTTGCAAATGGATATCCGAATCTGCATGTTAATAGCGGCACATTTATCTCCAAATATCACCTCGGAAAAGAGAAGGGGAGCCGTATTCACTTAACTTAAGTGGTTCGTTGCCAGCTCTGGGGAGAGCTCACCTTTCCCTCAGAACCCGGGTTCCCTCACTTGACCAAGAAAAAGGAAAAGACGCTGAGATCCCAGAGTTTTCTCTTTCTTTCTTTCTTTTTTAAAAATTACGTTATTTTAGTCACTATACGGTATGTGTTCGTTCTCCATGTAGTGGTCCATGAGTGTTCAGAGATCTCCTATTTGGTGCTGCCCTCTGTGGAGGGAGAATGTGGGAGAAACTCAAGCAAATGGTGGAGAGGCCTTGAGTGTCATCTACTGCGAACGGGGTTTGAAGTGAGCATCCCTGGGATAGTGACAATTAAAAATTTGTACTTGTATAGCCCTTTCTTGAGGGGGCGTCTCAGTGCCGGCCCAGGGAACACAGGCCTGGGCCTGCAGCAAGCCAGGGAGGCTGCTCCCTCCTGGCCCATGGGCCCTAGCCTTGGGTCACAGTTCCAGATCCTGTCTTAACGCGAGGAGCAGACTGTCTTTAAATCACAAACCCTTGAAACGGCTAAATGGGGCTAGGGAAGTTTTTGAAAAGAGGCTCGGTAGCAAATCTATTCTCCAAGTTGCAAGGATGGGCAGGCCCAGTGTCTTCGGATTCTCTTGGCAGTAGGTTTCAGCTTGGGCCCTGGGTACGGGAAAGACCTAGATTCTGCTGTGATTGTCCTGGAGGTCAATAAACGCCCGGCAGGAGGAAAGGTAAATGGTCCGCTGCAGCGATCCCAGCAAGGGTTCTGTGGCTGGTCTGGAGCCGTCCAGGTGTCTGGGATGGAGAGGTGCCTGCAGAAAAGGGAGGGCCGGCCAGGGAGGACGAGGCATCTGGGGGGGAAGCTCTTTCGCACAGGACCCGCAACCTGCCGCCGCGGGGCCTCGCTGTCCGTCCGGACGCGCATAGCCGTGAGGCTGCTGAGATCGAAGCCACTTGTTTGAGTTTTCCAGCTCTAAGCAGATCGCCCCCGGCCCCAAGGACCGGAGAAGGCGCCCCCAAACCTCGGCGGGTCCCTTCTCTTCCCTGCTTCCAGCCAGTCTGTCAATCAACAGCGCCCCTTACTGGCCAGTGGGCTGCAAATCCGGGAGGGTCCGGGGCTCCTCGGACGCCCGCTGGTACCTGGAAGGGGGCGTCTTTGTTTCATCCGCATTTAGAGTAGTTGCAGCACAGGCGGAGCCTCAACCGCTCGGCAAGGTCACACTGATCTGCGGGACTCAGCATCCGGGGAGCCCCTTCTCCCAGGGGACCAGTAACCAGCAGCGCGGCGTGTGGTCGCAGGCGATCCAAGGTCCAGGAGCCTGCCCCCGGATCAAACGCTGCGGCGGGAGACTCCGTGTGCCCCGCGCGCAGCGTGGACTTGAATTCTAAGTGGTTGGCGTCCGCGGGCCGTCATTAAAAACCAGAGGGATGACTAGCCCCTTGCTCGGGTTCTGCGAAGAAACGCTCCGGATTAAAGTGCACGAGCTTCCTCCGCGAAAGGCAGTGGGTCCGCGGATCCAGGGGGAGCGTTCTGGCGGCAGAGGCGGCCGCTGGGCGGGCGTGGGGAAAAGCTGGCCTGGGTTATTTTAGGTGAGGGGCTTGGCCCGCGGGGGGCAGGAGGGATAGAGGGAATTTTATTTTGGTTGATTTTTATTTAGCTTTCTTGCTTGTGAGGATTCCTTCCCCCTTGGGTAATTTAAAGTTTGTAAAGAACCCTGGAACTCCTGGGGCGGAGAGTGCCATTGCAAATAAAATAAAGAGGTCACCGGGCTCGTCTTGGTGGAGCAGGGTGGCCAGCCCCCGTGCGCTCAGACTCAGATGTTAGGGAAGGTTGTGAGGCATCTGGGGGGGAAGCTGTTTAGCTTCCAAATCTCTTGTTTGGAGGCTCTTTATGTGTTTGTTTAGCCAACATTTATTGTCCCAGGCTACAGGTGTTAATTCGTTGAATTCTCACAACAAACCAAAGCCATTGATTCATTCATTCTGAGTCCACGTGTATTTAATCCAAATAATTTTATAATGCCCACCCTTTCTCCCCTCGGAAATAGAGGGTTATCGTACTCTACACACTGTCTTTTATTTCAGCTTTGAGTAGTATTTTCCCCAGCCCCCCAGCTCCTGCTCTGCCAACAGCCAGGGACATAGCCTCCGGCAACACTGTACAATCATTCGCTTAAGAGGAAGAAGAGAAAAGTATACCCCTCCCTGGGAAACCGTGCCCAACACAGGAAATGAAGCAGAGGAGGGCTGTCCTTCAATGTGGGGACACTACCAGGTCCCTGGCTTTCCAGGGAAGGCACCTTTTCTTGATCCATTGCTGATTACTGACTGGGGCCCAGATTCTCATGCTACGTGCTAACCAGCAGATTTTCAAAATATTTTCCCTTATATTTTAAAAGTATTTCAAAATCATTGGAAAGTTGCAAGGACGCTAAAGAGAATTTTCTTTCTTAATTTGCGAATAAATTGCTGGCATACATGTATCCCATCACCCTAAAATACTTAAGTGTCTATTTCCTACAGACCAAGATACTGTCATAAGGAGGAAATTAACACTGACTCCTACTACCCTTGGGTCCTCAAAAGCCATTCAGATCGTTGTCTCAGTTGTCTCAGTAATGCACTTTCTAGCAAAAGGACCCTGCTCAGGATTACTCATCAAACTCAACTGTCATATCTCTTTAGTTTCCTTCTATCAGGAACAGTGCCTGTCTTTCAGGAAGATTACAGGCCAGTTGTTTTGTAGCATGTCCCTCAGTGTTGTTGATTTTGTATTTTTAATGTTTGATTTTTTTTTTTTTTTTTTTTTTTTTAGATTTTATTTGTTTGACAGAAACAGAGCTAGAGAGGGAACACAAGCAAGGGGAGTGAGAGAGGGAGAAGCAGACTTCCTGCCATGCAGGGAGTCTGATGCCGGGCTTGATCTGATCCCAGTACTCCATGATCATGATTTGAGCCGAATGCTTAATGACTGAACCACACAGACGCCCCATCCCTCGGTGTTTTTGAGGTGATTCCTCATTATTAGATTCAGGTTCTGCCTCTATGACAGAAACATCACAGAAATGATTCTGGGTTCTTCCTGTTGCCTCTGGCCAAGTAATACAGGACTTTAATTTATCCCAATACTCCTGATTTCAACATAAATCAAATGATTAAGGTGATGTGTTCCATGTGTCTCCCCCCTAACGTTACTTTTTCCCCCTTTGTAATTAATAAGATATATTATAGGGAAGTACTCTGTGACTGTGTAAATATCACATTCCCCATCAAGTTTTCACTCACTGTTTTTAACATCCATTGATATTTCTTTGTTGGATTAATAATTACTATCATGGTTGCCAGTTGGTGATTTTCTGATTTATCATCACCTCTCTATTTATTAGTTGGAATTCTACTTTAGGGAAAGCTTTTACTTTTTCCACTGATTTACATATATATATGTAAATATAAATATATCAGTAGATTTATATATATATTTACATATATATATGTAAATATAAATATATCAGTAGATACATATATATATGTAAATATAAATATATCAGTAAGATATATATATATCAGTAAGATATATTGAATTTGTAAGAATTCAATAAAGTAAGTAAGAATATTGTTTTATTAAGAATATTGCTTATATATATATCAGTAAGAACCTGTGAGTTCCTGGAGCACCCATGTGGCTCAGTGGTTAAACATCTGAGTCTTGATTTTGGCTCAAGTCATGATCTCAGGATCCCGGGATCGAGCCCCATGTGGGGCTCTAAGCTCATCAGGGACTCTGCTTGGGATTCTCTCTCCCCCTCTGCCCCTCCCCTCCTCTGTCTTTCCAAAATTAATAAATAAATTTTTAAAAAGTTCTTATATTATTTAATAGGTTATAATAAACTACTATTCTTACTTACTGTTAGGCCCCAATTGTCGCAGATTGGGCCAAGAGGAATTTCTTCACATTGTCTTCTGTGTTCTCTTGATATGTTGCCTTTATCCTTGGACCCCTCTTTACTTTCTGACACAGAATGTGCCAGCTCATTATAGACATGACCTGCCTCAGCCTTGGAATCAGCTATATTCCCAAGAAGCAAGGATTCCTCTTAGTTAAAATTTTGGGAGCCAAGATCCAAGCACTAAGTGTCCCATCTATTACTGAGTGGCCCTCTGAGTGGACAGAGCTAGGATATATTTATAGGTGTTTACTCTGACTTCACCGATAACCCCGATTGCCCCCCAGCATCAGAGGGCTTCTCGGTTTCTCTTTCCACATGCATAACTCCCTTCTTCCACAGTGAGAAATCTGATTCCCCCATTGGCCTCCATATCCATGGTGTCTATAGTCCAGAAACATAGTTGAGTATATATGACATCATCGGGGACATCTTCAATCTGGAAAATAATGATCATAAGAGTATTTTCTACACTTCCAGACTTTATGGGCAAGCTGTATTTGTTCATAAGCCTGTGTGGAGACCATCTCTTGTTGCTTCTGCTGCTGCTGCCTCACTTCCAACCTGCAGAGACGCTGACACCCTCCCTCAGGCTCACCTCCTTCTCCCACTCTCATGGAGTGTCATGGTGTTGAGAGGAGCCCCTTGCTGGCCTCCCTCCCATTCCTTACTGGGCTGAATAGAGTGTCTGAATCCTCCCTCTTCACCAGGAATTGAATGACCAGAAGTCTCTGCTGTTATCAGAGTCTAACGAGTACTGGACTCTCTCAGGAAAGTGAGGGAGGAGATGGCTTGTCCAGCTGCAACACACACAGTCACCAATGGTCCTCTAGGTCCCTCTTAGTTGAGTTGCTGGGCTGATTTCCACCAGTGGACCTTTGTTTCTATTGCTCCCTCTCCTAGAGCACATTCCCCAGCCTTCTGATGAGTATCCGTCCATCCTCCCCATGTCCACTCATAGGCTTTCCCTGTGGTCCCCTGCTCCGGTACTCTGGCTCCAACTCAGTCCTTTATCATGTGTGGTTCCTTACTATTCTCCGCATCAGACATATAACAGCCATGGGGCTCCTGGGTGGCTCAGTTGGTTAAGCCACTGCCTTCGGCTCAGGTTATGTTCCTGGAGTCCCGGGATCGAGTCCTGCATCAGGCTCCCAGCTCTGCGGGGATTCTGCTTCTCCCTCTGACCTTCTCCCCTCTCGTGCTTTCTCTCGCTCACTCTCTCTCTCAGTAAATAAATAAAACATTTTTAAAAAGACATATAACAGCCTCAGTACATGCTTCACTGTATGCTAAGGCTGAGACCACTTTCCAGCTTCCGGTCAGACACTTTCTCCTGGATGCCCACTAGAAGAGCTACTACAAAAACAAAACAAAACAAAACAAACAAAACAAACCAAACCAAAAAACACTAACCAACCAAACAAAATATAGCAGGAGCTGTTAGGGATGTGGAAAAATGGGAATCCTTGTGCCCTATGGGAGGGAATGTAAAATGGCACCACTGCTATAGAAATTTTGGCTGTTTCTCAAAGAAAATAAAAAATAAGGGTTTCCCTATGATCCAGCAGATCCAGTTCTGTTGTGTCCCCCAAAGAATTGCAAGCAGGAATCCACAGAGACACTTGTCCACCCATGTTCATACCGGCATTATTTCTAATAGCCAAATGGTGGAAGCAATCCAAGTGTCCATCCATGGATGAATGGATAAATAAAACATGAGATTTATAGTATAGTATAGTATAGTATAGTATAGTATAGTATAGTATAGTATTCAGCCTTTAAAACAGAAGGGAATTCCAACACATGCTACAACACAGATGAAACTTAAAGACATGATGTGAAGTGAAATAAGCCAGACACAAAACACTGTGCGATTCCTCTTATAGGAGAAACCTACACTGTCAGATTCATAAAGACAGAAAATAAAATGGTGGTGTCCAGGGGCTGCAGGGGAAGGAAGATGGGGAGCTAGTGTTTAGAGGGGACAGAGTTTCAGTTTTGGAAGACGCACAGAACTCTGGGGTTGGATGGTAGTGATGTTCACACCGCAGTGCGAATGGACTCCATGCCCATGAGCTGTAGCCTTGAAAATGGCCAAGATGGTAAACGCTATGTTATGTATGTTACCACAATTTAAAAAAAAAGCAACTTATCTCCTCACTCGTCACGTGGTTATGAAATTGAATGGAGCAGCGAGTGTGAGTTTCAGTACGTAGTAGGTATTCAGTAAGTGACAATTATCACTGTAGTTTTACAAGGTGCTCAGGAAACACTGGATGAATTGATCAATTCAGTAAGAGAGATATTTTTCTTTGTCCTCCAAGAAAAGCTTTCTGAGTTTCGTGGTGGGTATGGAGTAGAAGAATGGGTCTGTTGGAAGAGTTCGGGCTGGACTTTTGTGTCAAGGTAAATAGGGATGTGGCGGATCGGATCGTGTAAGTGACAGCACTGCAGGGGTCCCTCCCACTGCCTGCACACTTCGGCCGTGAGAGTCGTGTCTCTGGCAAAAGCATCAATCCAGAAGGCCCCTCTGCACAAGTACATATGTCGACCCAGGGGGAGACTCCATTAGCACCCTAATCCCCATTAGCAAGACGTATGGCTGGATTATTTGGCTGTCACCTGGCTGAAAGCAGGATCCTGCAGAGAAGGACACCAGTGAGGCATGTTGCGATGTGGGCGAGGAGCGGGAAAAGCCGGGAGAACAGCGTGTGGTCCCGGGCAATGCCCAGAGGAGGCTGAAGTCAGAACCAAGTCTAAAGGAGAAGCCAAGTCAGGGCTGCACTTTTCTCTTGACCCCTGGCTCCGCAGCCGGTCAGCTCCACCCCGCCACCAGGATGCGCACTCTTCTTGCGACAACTTTGCAAGGCTGGTATCATTAGCTCCATTTTACAGAGTGGGGACTGATGCTCAAGGCAGTTCTTTGGCTTTTGGTGAACATAGAGCAACTTGCCCTGACTCAAATCGGGCTCCCCTGATTTCCCCACTTGACATTCTTAGCATGACTGGTGTCTGTAGACTACTAACAAGAGCTAACGTTTAGCATTATTGTAAGCGTTATTATTATTATTATTATTATTCCTGCCACCGTGGTGTGCAGGGCACCGTTGCCAACAGTTTACATATGCAAGCTCAAATAACTTCCATCCCCAAAATACTGTATCGGTACAGCTTTTATCTTCATTTTGCAGCTGAAGAAAGAGACGGGACTAGGAACTTGCCCCAACTAGAATGCCTGCAAGGGTTCAATCCAGCACCTGGCAGCCTAGAGGCGGCACCATGCAAGGGCATTCTCCGTGGGGAGGTCCTTTCTCTGGCAGCCCAGGCAGCTGCTCCAGGGGGCACCTGGAGGCCTAACCCAGCACTGCCCACTTCTCCGAATCATAGATTCTGGTCTGCAGTGCCCACCAATACCTGCCCAAGGGTTTCTGGTGGACTTCCTTCCTGGGATGGGGCGGGATTCTTTATCACATTGATTCTTTATTTTTTTATTTTTATTTTTTTTTTAAGATTTTATTTATTTATTTGACAGAGAGAAACACAGCCAGAGAGGGAACACAAGCAGAGGGACTGAGAGAGGGAGAAGCAGGCCTCCCGCCGAGCAGGAAGCCCGATGTAGGACTCGATCCCAGGTCTCCGGGATCATGACCTGAGCCGAAGGCAGTTGCTTAACCAACTGAGCCACCCAGGCGCCCCACATTGATTCTTTAGAACATTTAGGTCTACTTAAATTGTAATCTTCTCCATTGAAATGCAGGCCAGCAGAAAATCACATAGGTCTTCTGGAAAGTTTTATTAAAAGAGAGTGCTGTTTATTTGGCTGATTTTAAAAGTTTCCTTTTTTTAAGATTTTATTTATTTATTTGGTAGAAAAAGAGAGACAGAGCACAAGTAGGCAGAGTGACAGGCAGAGGGGGAGGTGAGAAGCAGGCTCCTCACTGAGCAGGGAGGCTGATGCAGAGCTCCATCCCAGGACCCTGGGATCATGACTTGAGCTAAGACAGATACTTAATGACTGAGCCACCCAGGTGCCCCTGATTTTAAAAGTTTTAATCTGATCAGTATTTTATTTTATAACTTGCTCTCCTTTTAGTATTATTTACAGCTTCTATATATACTTATATAATATTTATATATTAAAATATTATTAACATAATATTTTAGAGGGTTTCATTTTGTTTTGTTTTACCTTAGTTTGTAACAATTAAAGTATCGAGTAAAGCTTCTCCAAAGCTATAGTTATTGGTCCTTACAGAAAGCTTTGTCCACCCTTTAATCACCCAGAAAATGATTTTTTTTTAATGTTTGGATATACAATGTCTATATATATATTGTACATTAAACAAAATTAAATTGTTTAAATATTTTTTTTAAGATTTGATTTACTTGACAGAGAGAAACACAGCCAGAGAGGGAACACAAGCAGGGGGAGTGAGAGAGGGAGAAGCAGGCTTCCCACCGAGCAGGGAGCCAGATGTGGGACTCGATCCCAGGTCTCCGGGACCATGACCTGAGCCGAAGGCAGTCGCTCAACCAACTGAGCCACCCAGGCGCCCCGAAATTGTTTAAATATTTAAGCAAAGCATGAGAATTTTACAAATCTTGGGACAACAGGGGCATCTCATAGCCCAGTCCATAGAACTGCGAATTCCTGGCCTCAGGAAGAACTTTAGCTTCTGGGTTGGGAATTGATCAACTGTAAGAAGGTCTGACTCGGCACCCTAGCCCACTGGATTGCGTTGGAATTACTGGGATGATACAGTCTGCTTTGTACTTCGTTCTCTATACCCACAAACCATCCTTCCACTGGGAAAGAGCCATCACTATATACTATCTGTGTGTGTGTGTGTGTGTGTGTGTGTGTGTACACTTAAGTAGGGCTCTCCCCTTCCAAAGGAAAAGAACTTGAACGTGAATTTAATTAGAGCATTTCCTGGAGAGAAGACTGAAGCCAGGTGAGAGCGGATGCTGGCTGAGGCAGGTGCAGGCAGGCACCATGGGACCCAGGAGCAGAACCAAGACAGAAGTGGCCAAGTGCCTTGACCTTTGCTTCTCAGCTCCTGCCCACGCTGGACGGACTTCCACCTGGCGGGGTGCAGGCGAGGGGTTGTGTCAGTTCATGGCGACAAAATGACCCATCGAGAATGTTTGCTGATCTAAAAAAAAAGACCCAGCAACAAAGACACATCGTTTTAAAAATTAAGAATGCGATGTCTTACGTGGTTAGCTGCTTTTCAAACAGGTTGATATCGATAATAGAAGCCATTTCTGACAACGGGCTGAGAAGTAGGAACTTGGTCCATACGGATCAGCCACATGAGCCTGGGGCCGTGGTTGTCACCATGCACACAGCTCACAACTTCTTGCTGTGAGACAGGGGTCTAAACAACACAAAAGCCTTCACTGAGCCTTGCTCGTCTGCACCTCATTACCGTGTGATAGCTTGTTTCATGCAAACAATTGCTGGTTTCTAGCATAACAAGGGGACCCAACGAGTCTGTCCCAAACATATTCCTCAGAGAATGGGAAATCTCCAACCGGGAAAAAGGAGATTCTTGTTAAGCCGTGGAAATAGGCTGACATGGAAATGTGCGTCCCTTCCACACGTACCTAATTGCCCATAAATGTCATTAAGTTGAGAAATGTTTTCCACCAAATTAACTTCAACTCATGTTGTCTAATTAGCAGCAGAAGCTGGAAGGTAACAATTGATCAGTCGTGTTTAAGAAAACATGTTTCGCGGGTGACTTTCGGCTAGCAGCGACGTTGAACCAGGGATTGTCGTGTCAAAACCATGCCTCAGCCCAGCAATTAAGCACAATGTCTCTATTCCTGTGCCAAGAATTTCACAACGGCCTCGCAGATGTTGTTTAAAAATTGTGGTGAGTGTGGTCTTTCCTGGAATCGATTGTGGACATAAACAAGAGGTTTGGAGAGGAAGGAAAGATGACATCTGTGATGAAACCAAACCTTTTGGGCAGAAGATTGGGGGAGGGTCAAGGGCATTTAAAAGGATGACTCCCACTTTCAGTCTTTCTCAAAACTCAAGGAGAAAACTCCTCTCGGTGATTCAACAGGAAGCATACACATAATGCGTTTTACCACTTGCAAAGTGCTTTCCAAGCAGCCCAGCCTCACAGCAACCCCGAGACAGATGTTCTTGCTGTCCCCATGGGGGTAACAGGGAAACTGAGACCCAGAGAGGTGATACTTTTCCGGACCTGCGCAGCCAGTGAGTGTGGGGATGGGATTGGAACCCAGCTCTTGTGCTCTAGAGCTAAAACCTTGATTCCCTACACCCTAACACCATGCATAAGTTTACTAGGGATGTGGTAATAAAGTACCAAAAAGTAAATACCTTACACAACAATTTTTGCTCCCTTTCTAAAATCTCTCTTAAAAAAAAATCACATTCTGAGGAACCGAGAGTTAGGACTTCAACATATTAACTTGGGAAGACACAATTTGACCCATAATGAGACTCGTAGGTCATCAGCAGGCGTGCTCCCGCTGTCTGCACGAGTTCAGCTGGGGAGAAGGGACATCTTCATTTGCACTAACCCCCTCACTGAAGTTTTGAATATGATTGCAAATTTTGGGCA
>PITA01014422.1:0-10862 GCA_004023965.1 Spilogale gracilis
TACAGTGTAAGGAGTAGTCCAGAAAGCTACAGAGAGGAGAGAATGTTTGATTTGAGTCCCTGGGTTGAAGAGAAGAGGAAATAGTGGTCTAGACAAAGGGACAGGGCTGTGGATGTCATGTTTTGGGGACAGGAAGACTTTCAGTACAGCTGGGGTCCTGAATGGTTCAAAATAAGGCTGAACGCAGTGTTGGGCCCCAAGCATGATGAGAGCACATGTCTTGTTTAAGAGTGTTCAGTTTTAGTTACCAAGCCATGAGGTTCACCTGAAGTGGCCTCAGCTCGGGAAAGCAGGGTTTGTGAGCATAAATCTCCCTTGAGTGTTTTCCAGATGGCGGTAGGCTCAAACCCAAAGAGAAATATTCTCATTTGTCGTGAGGACCAGGGCAGGACACCCATGCCCCAAAACCCTAACATGGTCCACAAGCTCCAAGATGACAAGACAGCTTTCCTGATGGAGAAGGTGCCCTTCAAGGCCGTCTGTAACTGCAGGGTTGTGGCAAGAGCTGTAGGCCTCTGCCCCGAGGGAGGCATTTGGTACAGCCTCTGCAACCCTAAGCCCTAGGGAAAGAAGGTACACCAGGAACCCTAGGATATGGCCAGGTTGGGAAAAGACTTTTCTGCAAAGCCGGTGAACATGATTTCAGGGTAAATTTCCTCCTATGATTATATTCTATTTCAGAGCCATTAATATAATATTGCTATTCTTTCCATGTCAGTGCCATCTCTGCCTCATTTGCGTTGTTCTGAGTGCCTCCTTTTCTTGCGCTGAGAAATTGCTCTGTCAGTAAAGGGCATTTTGAAAAGAATCAGCATGAAGCCATTTGCCAAAGTCAGACACGGAATTGCCCGGCTCTTTTCCATTCGTCAGGGTCCTCCCTACAGGCAGGAGGTTCTTTGGAAAGCAGACCACCAAGTTGCTCATCCCCACTAACTTAGTATTGCTGTATTATATATGGTCAATTTCAAATGAAACACACACACACACACACACACACACACACACGAATTATCTCTGTCAGGCAAAGAAAGACAAAGACGCCAGTGGCTGGTGGCAGGTGGGGGCTGGGGGGGCATGTGCTGTGCTGGCCTAGAATAAAATGTTCAGGCTTAATGTCAGGTGTCAGGAATTTAAAAAGAAATGAATTCAAATTTCACTTCTATTTCCTAGAGGCATAAAACTCTCTATTTCTCGATTTCTTCACCTATAGAATACAGATGCTAATTTCTGTCCCCTTTGTATTGCAGAATTTTTGTGAGGATCAATTGAGATAATGTAGAGCAGAGTAAGGTGTAAATTCTAAAATACTAATTATCAAGTGGTGGAATAGTGTGACTTTTTTGAGTGTAAACTTTGGAGGTAAATTGTCTGGGTCTGAATCCTGGGTCTACTATCTCTGATTAGCTGTGCAATCTTGGATGAATTGCTTAACTGCTCTGTGCCTTGGTTTAACTTTTAAAATGCAGGTAAATAGTACTAGTATAAAAGATTTATGGGGCGCCTGGGTGGCTCAGTTGGTTAAGCGACTGCCTTCAGCTCAGGTCATGATCCCGGAGACCTGGGATCGAGCCCCAAATCAGGCTCCCTGCTCGGCGGGAAGCCTGCTTCTCCCTCTCTCACTCCCCCTGCTTGTGTTCCCTCTCTGGCTGTGTTTCTCTCTGTCAAATAAATAAATAAAATATTAAAAGAAAGATTTATAAGGAAAAACGCATAGTATGTTTAATGACTGACTCATACTAAGTGCTTGTACTTATTTGCTGTTATCATTATTGCCTATTGTTTTTATCGTCACATTCCAGAATAGAGCAATTCTCAGTAGTTTATAGTCCCAAAGCCACTATGGATATAGGATCTTGCCACTTTCCTCTGAGTATGTTAGTGACACTCTAAGATGCTGGAATTAGAAGGGATAGAAGGCAGAATGTAATCTGTGTCAAGTTCTGTACTAGGCCTTATATATGACTATTAATTCCCATAGCAACCCTTTGAGGTCAGGTATTATCAACTTGATTTTATAAATTTAGAAACTGTGGGCACCTGGGTGGCTCAGTGGGTTAAAGCCTCTGCCTTTGGCTCAGGTCATGATCTCAGAGTCCTGGGATCGAGGCCCACATCAGGCTCTGTGCTCGACGGGGAGCCTGCTTCCTCCTCTCTCTCTGCCTGCCTCTCTGCCTACTTGTGATCTCCCTGTGGCAAATAAATAAATAAAATCTTAAAAAATAATGTGCCCAGAAGATTAAAGTGACTTTCCCAAATTGCTAGCAGATGGCAGATTTTGCCCTGTGTCATCCAGGGGCCAGTGAGGCGAACAACAACAGCAAAACATATGAGTTATTTTTCCAAAGATAATTTAAGTGATAAATTGACTAAATAAACAATGGCTGCCTTGAAAATGAAAAATAAAAGGAGGAAGGGAGGGAAGTAGGAAGGAAGAAAAGGAGGAGGGAAGGAAGAAAGAAAGGAAAGAAGGAAGAAAGAAAAGAAGAAAATAAACAGGAAATGACGTAGTACTGGAGGAATTGTAGGAAAGGGCTTCTATCTCCGGTCTAGGAGTACAAAGAGAAGTTGGGGTAATCAGGAGTTTCCATCAGAACCACACTAGGCCTTGAAATGGTGTGAACTGTCTGCGAGACTCTTGCAACACAGTTCAGATGGTAATGTCCCCTCAAACCCCGACCCCAACGTACAGTACAGGGTACATGTTTACATGGAAGGCATCACAATCTTCTCACGCTGAGTTTCCTGGAGCCCTTGCTTCAGATGATATGAGTGCCTCAAGCTCAGAGTTATATATTAAATGTTACGTATATTAAAGTGATTTGGTTTATTTAAATAAGTTTGAAAGGAAGAATTATGTGAATTATTTACTGAAAGACTCTACATGTTAATGAAACATCCTAGAAGGATTCAACAGTCCCACAGGACGACCTACGGCAGAGTGGAAGACTGGGTGCAGAAGAAAGAAGCTTCCAACACATCAAGCACTAACTGTTGTGACTCCTGTCAGGAGAGAGGGAGGCCCAGCAGAGTCATCAACCAAGAGTCAATCTACTACCATCCTGAAAGACTGAAACCCAGGAGTAGCTGCTGATAAAGGGAGAAGTCTTCAGGATGCTGATGAGTTATAAGAGGCCTCCCACTGAAAGCAGAAGTTGCCAGACAGGTGCCAGCATTAGGGTGAACAGCAGGCAGCCTCCTTTCACTGGTTCCTTCCAGAGGTAGACAGAGAGACTATAACCATTTACTCCCAGCCCTGCACCCACTCTTGAGCCTACAGAAATGCTAGGGACCTTTTTCACTGAGGGCTCTGGGCAGCCAAAATGAATTTTTCCTGTTTGTATGGAGTAGAAGCCAGGGTAGATGACTTCATAGGTGCTCTAGTTTGATTCTAACCCTGAGCAAAGATTTCAATCCTAGTATCTTCCAATACTCATATACTGTAGGTAAAACCTGCACTCTCCTATTCTTCCTGGCATACTTAGACTCACTGTATATAGTTGTCCTGATCTTGGGTATGAATGATACTCTTTCACAATTAAAACATCTGTCCAAATTAGACTTCTTTGATCTAGCCTCAGCTATGTAGAACTGAAAAATATTTTTTCTTTTTTGTTTTTGTTTCATTTGCTCTGTTCTCTTTTTATTTTTATTTTTTAAATTTGTTTTATTTTATTTTTGCAGTGTTCCAAGATACATTGTTTATGCCCCACACCCAGTGCTCCATGCAATATGAGCCTTCAGTACCCACAACCAGGATCTCCCATCCCCCCATCCCCTCCCTCCAAGACCCTCAGTTTGCTTCTGAGTCCAAAGTCTCTCATGTGTCGTTTCTCTCCCTGAATTACCCTACTTCCTATTTCCTTTCCTTCTCCTACTGTCCTCTATATTACCCCTTATGCACCACAAGTAAGTGAAACCATGTGATACTTGACTTTTTCTACTTGGATGATTTCAGTCAGCATAATCTCTTCCAATCCAGTCCATGTGGCTGCAAAAGTTGGATATTCATCCTTTCTGAGGGAAGCGTAGTACTCCATTGTATATATGGACCATATCTTCTTTTTATTTTTTTATTATATTACATTAGTCATCATCATTAGCCATCCAGGTAATGCAAATGAAACATCTTTTTTTTTTTTTTTTTTAAGTATTTGATACTTGTGAGAGGCAACATAAGCATGGGGAGTGAAAGAGAAAGAAGCAGGCTTCCAGTCAAGCAGGGAGCCTGATGCGGGGCTCAGTCCCCAGACCCTGGGAACATGACTTGTGCTGAAGGCAGGGCTCAATACCCAGACCCTGGGAACATGACCTGAGCTGAAGGCAGATACTTAATGATTGAGCTACCAAGGCATCCTGAAGCATCTTTGCAAATATGGTCATCACACTGTCTTTTAGGAGTGATTCTATGTCTCCTTTCCCGAGTCTTTGTATAGAGCCCTTGTCATACCTCACCCTCTGATTCATTGTTGAATGGAGGCTCTGAGTCCAAAAGGCTAGTCATGATCATCAGTGTAGCAGAAAAAGGTGGTGTACTACTGAATCCCAGTGTGTGCAGATACAGGGAACCAGATGACACTGTCACTGTCTCACTGGAACCCTTTATTTTGACATTCTCACTCTTCCTCCTCCTCCTTGCTCCATTCACCCCCTGTGGTGCAATATCAAAAATACACCAACACACTCTCAGGAAACCCCACCAGAACCAAGAACCTGTGAAAAGCATCTGGAGATGAAAGATGAGGGGAAGGATTCTTGGGGATTTGCATTAAAGATACTATGAGTTTCTACAAGAAACTTACCAGTTTAAAGAAACTGTTATCAAGTACTGTGCATAATAAGGATTGAATCCAGAGTATGTTTTTCAAATTCTGAGGAAATGTTGCTGCTAATAGGATATTTGCCACTTTAGAGAAGCAGTGAACCCCAGCTTCCAACGATCATCCTAGCTTGGCAGCACAGACTATCGCTGTTACCTCAGAAAACTCAGGTAAGATAATCATTTCAATCATTACCAAAGCTTAGGTCAGATTTCCATAGCATCTAGGTCCTAGACTGCTGGCAAAATGGACACTGAATATTTACATGCAAGCTATATAACAAAAGAAGCCAATCTTTGGCTTAAAAAAGGGTACATTCATGCTTCCCAACAGAGACAATTCTTTGAGACAAGTATACCAATACATATTGGTAAGAGTATCAGTAAATTTCTATAACATTTCCAAGAAACAATTAGTTATGTTATATCAAGAACCATGGAAATATTTATTTTTTGGACCACAGTCATTATATTCTTACCTTCAAGAATTATTAGAGATGTTCTTTCTGATGTATTTAAATGGGATTACATAGACACAGCCTCAAGAAAGAGCCTAAGGATGCCTGGGTGGCTCAATCTGTTAAATGTTTGCCTTCACATAAGGAAATAATCCCAGGACTCTGAGCTCAAGTCTCCCTTCAGGCCCCTTGTTGGGTGGGGAGCCTGCTTCCCCCTCTGCCTGCTGTGCCTAGTGCTTCCCCTGCTTCTGCTCTCTTTCCCTCTGACAAATAAATACATAAAATCTTAAAAAAAAAGGAAAGCCTAAAGAGAAGAGGCTACACAAATTATGGTGAAACCACAAACCGTTTAAAATTATAGTTTGGACACATGTTTAATGACATAGAAAAAAATCACTGTATGGTACTAAGTCAGAATAATAGGGTACTAACCCAGAGAGCTAGAGTGCTCACGACTTCCAAAGTATATGCTATGAATGAAGAAAAGTTTTCATGCATATTGGATGTTGAGCATAGTTCTCTCTCTGTTGTGACATCATGTGGGGTTTATTTCCTTTATTATCCTTTTGGTAATTATCAAATTTTCTAAAATATGTTTGCATTACCTGAAAGGAAACTGATTTTAAGGCATTTCTGTGAAGGATGAATGGATAAGGGAAATCTGTGTTCTAAGGCCAACCAATCCAGCAGGGGAATTCCAGTCTCAACCCCAGGGCCATTACAGGTTTTCCTCCTGCCCCACCTCTGGGAGGCACAAAAGTGCCAAAGACTCAGAAGTAAAAGTGTATAAACTACCACCACTGTGGGTCTCAGACCTTATTCTCCTGTGATCCCACCAGCACTAAATAAACCTCCTATCTTTCAAGATTTCTGAGTGCTGCTTGATTGTTCTGTCAGACGATCCCGTCTGGGTTCTGCAACATTTGGCTCCCTGGCTAGGAAACCCAACTGCGCTGTCCCATTGTTGCCCCCAGTTTGGGGACAACAGCGGGGTGGTGATGGAAAGAGGGGTTGTAACTGATTTTTGGCAGTCTCCTGCCTTGTCACCTCGGACAGCCCTCCCTCCACTGTTCCCACCGGACTCCAGGAGACTGACAAGTGAAGACGGGGTCCTGACATCAGATTCTGGTAAGGCCTCGGGCCCTGGCACCCAGCCAGGCCCACGCCTCAGGGTGGAGGTAGAGACAGATCACCTCCTGGAGACCTCTTAGAGATTTCACAGGTAGGGATTCCCAGGGAGGGAATGCAGTGACTTCAGTATGAATGCATGAGTGATTGAATGGACTGTGTTTGTGGCTCCCCCTTCTTGAGACTAGGAGGCTGAGTGGGTCCCAATCTGTTTCCATGGTGACCTCATAGGGTCTATGGCACACTTTGGGTTCCAGTCTGGGGTTTATATGTTCTTGTTACAGCTAAGAGGCACCCAAGACTCCTTCAGGAGGGCAGACAGGCTTGATCGGTCTGATTGGTCTCTCCTTTGGAGAGGCACCCCCCATTGTTCGTCTCTGTGCCACACAAGAACATCACTATGGAATCAGGACAGAGTAAACCTATGGTCCTCAAGACCATGATAAAAATTTCAAGAAGGGGTTTTCAGAAGTCTGTAGAGTTAAGATGCATCCTGGCAAATTTAGAACAGTATGTGAGGTAGAATGGCCCATCTTTAATGTTGAATGGCCTTGAGAAGGGACATTGGAAATACCAATGGTTTTTGGGTGTGGCAAGTTGTAACAGGAAAGCCAGGGCACCCTGACCAGTTTCTGTACATTGACTCCTGGCTTGTAATTGCCTAGATCCTGCTCCCTGGATGTGATTCACTTTCAATAAGCAAGGACAGGCCAGGGTCTTAATCATCTCATCCACGAGGACCAAAGAAGACAAACGAAAGCCCAGCCTCCATAGATCCTAGCCAGAGATCCTGAAGATGAACTGATCCTGTCCCTTCTGTCTCCCCCAAAGCCCTCTACACCTGGTCCCCCAGTTCCAGACCCTCTACCACCATCAGTCTTCCCAGTGGTCCAGGCTCAAAGGATCCACCAGTGCCCCTAGGCCCATCTTCTCTGGGACCAGCACACAGGCTGACTGCACCCCAGGCTAAGTGCAAGTGCCCTCCAAATGCCAGTATGAGAGACACCAGAACCCAAGAGGCATGATGAAGATGGGACAGTCCAACCCGGCCATTCCATGATATACTATCAGCCTTTCTTCACCAATCACCTCCTCAACTGGAAACATAACACTCCATCCTATTCTAAGAAACCACAGGCTATGGTAGGTCTCATGAAATCCCTCTTCCAGACTCATCAGCCAACCTGAGAAGACTGCCAAGTTACTACACACCCTGTTTAACACAGAGGAAAGGAGTAAAATAATGAAAGGAGCATGGCAGTACCTAGAAGAGTATGCACTAACGGGAGTCATTGACCCTACTCCGTGGGCTAATATGGCCACACCCTAAAGAGTACTGAACATGGTACTTCACCACAACCGAAGGACAGGCCCATATCCACTGGTACCAAGAGGTCCTCCTCCAGGGAATCTGGGCAAGAGCCAAAAAGCCCATGAACGTGACTAAGATATCCTCGGTCACCCAACACTCAGGGGCGTCCTCCGGGGACGACTACAAAAGACTATGTGAAGCCTACCGCATATGCACTTCATTTGACCCTGAGTCACAGGAAAGACAACAGATGGTAAATACCTCCTTTATGCCTCAGACCACCGCAGATATTACAAGAAATCTTCAAAAACTGGAGAGTTTCACTGGAATAAACATTACCCAATTACTAGAGATTTCCAATAATGTCTACATGAATAGGGAGGTTGCAACTCAAAGGGAGGTCAAAAAGAAAATAAAGAAAAAGTCAGTCTCCTCAACACTACCCAGACAGAAAAGGATGACATGAAAATGGGGAGACCCTGACCAGTGAAAGAGAGGAGACCAAGAACCCCCTTATCAAAGGATCAATGTGCCTACTATGAGGAGAAGGGACATTAGAAAAACAAATGTCCCAACCAGGAAAGGCTCAAAACCCCAAACGCTTCCAGACGGTAACTCTACTTATCCTGGCGAGCACCGAGTCATGTCTAGAAGTGCTGAATCACTGTGTTGTGTACTTGAAACTAGGATAACATGGTATGCCAATTATTCTTCAATAATAAGTAAAAGAATATACCACTGGGTTTTCATATAGCATATTTCAAAATATACCAGACATGGGGCACCTGGGTGGCTCAGTTGGTTAAGCGACTGCCTTTGGTTCAGGTCATGATCCCGGAGACCCGGGATCAAGCCCCACATCAGGCTCCCTGCTCAGCGGGAGGCCTGCTTCTCCCTCTCTCACTCCCTCTGCAGTGTTCTCTCTCTAGCTCTGTTTCTCTCTGTCAAATAAATAAATAAAATATTTAAAAAAATATACCAGACACACTTTCAAAGTATACATGGTGCTACATGGTAAATAGATCAAAGAGATTAGAATTAAATAGATATGAATGAAAATTTTGCCTCTGGATGCCAGTTCTAGACACAATGACTTAAGGTGCAATGGATTTATCCTCCTTAGAAAACAAACACAGCAGATGCAATACATAAAAGAATGACTTAAGGCATTGGAAAATAGTTGGTGTAAAACAGTGATACTGAGATAAGGAAAACCAATGGTAAGCCCTACAATTAATTCAGAATTCAAAAGAAAATTGCCACAGACGTGGGTCCAATTAGCCTTTGACTACAAGCAGTTATTATGTCACCTAACAAACCTTACAGGCAAGCACTGAATAAATCAAGTTTCCAAGTAACTTAATCATGTCCCAGAAAAAGCTCAAATATACTTAAAGAAATAAATTACCCAGCACACAATAATATAAAATTCACAAAATCCAGCAGTCATTGAAGGAATACCAGGCACATAAGAAAAAGAAAAATATGACCAATAGTGAGGAGAAAATTAAATTAATATAAAAAGACACAGAAATTAAATATATAGAGACACAGTATTAAAATAGTACATTAAAGCAATTATAATAAATGCACTCCGTATGTTTACAAGGTAGAGTAAAGCAAAGTGATAAGGAGAGATACAGATGTAAGATTAAAAAACACAACAGAGAGGAATCAGAAGATGGCGGAAGGCCGGGTGACCCCATTTTGGGGAGACCCCTTAAGTGAGCTCAATTCCTGCACAAAACACTCCAAGAACACTGCGAGCACCCATAAAGTCAGCCTGAAATGTAATATTTCACACTCTTGGATCTGTATGGGGGAAGGAGAGCATTGACACAGAGGTAGAGTGGAGGGGGAGCCATCGGCGGGATAGCGAAAGATGAGGGGCACGGGGGAGGGAGCCCGCAGAGGCGACCCATTGGAGGCAATACCCCAGCACGAAGGTGCTCTGTGTTTGGGGAGCATCAGCAGATTGCGGTCTGATTGAAAGCAGACAGAAACAGAGTGCCTGAGGGGCAGCCCAGAAACGGGGATAGATCTGCGGAGAGAAAGCGCGCCCGGTGCCCTCGAGGGCACACAGTGGGGCGGAGTATATTCATAAATACCACTTTTTTTCCCCGTTGCTTTTTTTCTCCGCAGCTTTCTTCCGCCACTTTTCTCCACCCCTTGGGTCAGTTTTGGACGCTGCAGGGGAGGCGATTTTGCAGACTTGAGCACGGCGTGAGGGGGATCTCAGTCCCTCCTGCGTGAGGGTGCACCATAGACTCCCTGGGCAGAGACAAGGTCGCATGACCCGAAATCAGTTGCGGTTTCCCGGGCGTGGGAGCGAAACAACAAGCTGGGCTTCGGGCGCCAATCTGACCAGCTGAGGGTGCACCCGAAGTGACAAGCAGCCAAAGGGGAAGATCCAGGGAGAGGCTGTGGGTCGCCCATCGTCCAGAGAGCTTCTGGCAGAGGGCTCTCTCTGGGCACAAGGTCTGGGCACGAGTTCTGGGCACAGACATCTTGCTCTGGCCTGACTTTCTGAAAAGCTGCAAAAAGCCACAAAAGAACAAACCCTCCAGAGAACTAAAGCCTGACAACCTGGTTGCCATGGTCCCCAGTCCCTAGGAAGGGGGTGGGGACTCACCCAGGTAGGAGGGACTTTAAACAGCGCGGCAGGCCCCGCCCCCAGAGGTCAAGCCAGAAGCACAAGAGGACAACACCCAAACTGTAAAACCCCAGTATCAGGGGGAAAGGCAATATAATAAACTCCTGGTACTGCCCCCAAACCTGTATGCTTTATACATACAGCTTTTCACTTTATTTTCTTTTTTAACTTTTTTCTATTTTTACTTTTAAAATTTCCACTGTAAACCTAAAAATTAATTCTCACATTTTTTGTTCTTTTAATTTTAATTTAATTTAATTTAATTTAAATTTTCTGTGGTTGTTGTTGCTTCTCTTGTTTGTTTGTTTTTTCTGTTTTTTTTTCCTTTCTTCTCCCGTGTTTCCTTTATTCTTTTTTCTTTTAAATATACATATAGTTATAAGCTTCAAGGTAATCCTGCATCCCTACTCAATACTACCCCTATATACAAGCTAGTTCTAATCTCCCTATATCTTTAGAAAGTGGACTCCTCTAACAATAATAACAAGACACAAC